>VMDR010000987.1:0-156808 GCA_007922815.1 Macrotus californicus
AGCTTATAAAATAATCAGATAACTTGCAAAATAACTTGACAAAGGACAGTGTGATCACTTTTAACTGTGTCAACAAAACTAAAATGTATGGGGCATCATTTGTTTAAATATAAGGATTCTTGGGAAAATAAATAAATAAATTTGAAGTGTGAATGGATTTGACTATTTTGAAGTTTCAGGGATAAACAATTACGTATAAAGGTGGATAGTTGCCACATTAACATAGAGAAAGATTAGAAAGAACCTAAATAAATAACATACAAATGACTCGAGTATGAAGCATGTATACAATAAAATGTCTTCAAAGCCATTTTATAGATATAGAGAAATAGCTATGATATAGTTAGTGAACAAAATAATAAACAAAACTTAATAACAAAATGATCACAGTCAAATGTGTCTAGAAACAGGATTGGGAGGAAAAGCAACCGTGCATTCAGAGCAACAGGAAATTTGTAATTTATACTCTATTTCCCAAATTTTTACAACGAGCACTTTCATGATCTAGGCTTCCATCGGTGCTGCATTCTTCCTGAGCACTTACCTCACCATAAGCTCTGGAGGGCACAGTTTGTCTCCCTCCATTCTCTTGGTGCCCAAGGCCTGCCCATGGTAAGTGCCTAATAAATATTTGTTGACCGAAGAGTGAGTGAGTGAAATGAATGGAGGCACTTTCTCAGTCTCCTTTGTGGCTTCCTCTTCATCTGCTCACCCTTGAATACAGACATTCTCCAAGACTCTATGCTTAATTGCTTTTTTCTCTTCATTCTGTACTTTCCCCAGGATGATCTCTCTTCCCTTTGCTTTAGCCAACACTCATATGAAAATGAGCCCAACTTTTCAACTCTACCTCTTCTTTCCCCGCCATCTGCATTTCCCACTGCATTTGGACCGACAGATATTCCATACTCTCAGCTATAACTCCTCATTTTCTTCCCACTCTTCGTCCTAAGAGCTCCAACTTTGTTAACATCATCACCACCCCTTCAACATTCCTGACTTAAGCCCGTAAGTCATAGACTTACTCTCCTCCAAACCTCCCTGAAGAGCACTGCCTTCTCTCCATTCCATTCCGTCCCCACTGCCCTGCTCCACTTCTCGCCAAGGTCATCGCCAAACCCTGTGGGTTTCCTTACTTTGAATCTGCTTTAAACCACAAAACACCTCATGTTCCCGTCCTGCTCAAAAACTTCTGTTTCCTGTTGCCTTCAGAATAAAGCCCAAACACACCAGGCTCCTGTTAGTCTGGTTCAGTTTCTTTGTTACTTCATCTCCCATCACCTGTCCCCACAGACTCCACTTTGTCAACCTCTCTCTCTCTCTCTCTCTCTCTCTCTCTCTCTCCAGGTTTCTGCTGCTCAGCCACCTCCATGACAACTCACATTTCTCTGCCACCCAGATGCCATTCTCTCACTACTCTGCCCTTCAAATTGTTCCTCCCCCTCCAAAGCCTGTATCAAGTGTCGCCTCCTCTGAGAAGCCTTTTCCCAGACCTTCAGTCAGGATTAAGGTTCACGCCCCTCGGCAATCAAGTTGCATCTCAATCATGCCTCCATGAGGGCAAAGCTCGAGGCTGTCAGCTGCAGGTGGGTGGACAGGGGGAGATGGTGCAGTGCCCCTAGAGAACCAGGGCACCGGGATGTAAGGTTTCCCTCGCAGAGTGAACCCACAAAATCAATAAGTAATGGAAAAGAACGAAGTACCTGCTCGGTTCACAGGATCCACCCTATTACTTGTAACAGCTGCAGGCTTTAGCCAGAGACATTATGTGGTTGTGGAAAAGCTGTGTTAATAGACCCAGGGGCTCTCTGAGAAGGGTGGGATCTGTAGAAGCACATTCTGGCATTTTCCCAGCCTTGTCCACAGAGGACAATGCTGGGGTGGGGAGCGGGGCTGTGGGTGGGGCATGAGATTCCAGGCACTGTTGTCTGGCAAGGGACAGGGCTAGTTTCCTTTTCAGAGCCCACCTTGACATGAACTAATATCCTGGATGCTCCCTGCAGTGTAGTCGTGCCCATCAGGAAACCAGGTGAGCACCAGCCCACACGGGGGTGAGCACCACAACATGCAGAAAGGCAGCCCCTAGCAATCATTCCGGTCCCGGAAAGAGCTATCCCACACTGTATGTTTTGAGCCTGTACATCAGGCTTGGGTTCTCGTATCTGGCAATCCATCAGAAACGCTGTTGTCACGCCCAGGCGAACTTACAAAGCCCAGTTTCTGGGCCTGTGAGGTTGAGGACTGGTCCACCGATCCCCGTAAAGCCCCTGGAAGGCAACCAGCCAGCTGCCCCTCTCACCGCCACCACCACCCACAGCCAGGAATCACAGTAAACCAGGAATGGCTATGTCTCTCCCACCAGCCCAGGGGCTGACACACTTTTTCTGTAGAGGGTCGTACAGTCAACATTTTCGGTTTTGTGAACTGTAAATTCTCTGTCACGACTATTCAACTTTGTTCTTATAGTGGGTGCCAAAGGAGCCACAGACAATATGTAAATACACAGGTGTGTCTGCATTCCAATAAAACATTATTTACCAAA
Source organism: Macrotus californicus (assembly GCA_007922815.1). Taxonomy (NCBI): domain Eukaryota; kingdom Metazoa; phylum Chordata; class Mammalia; order Chiroptera; family Phyllostomidae; genus Macrotus; species Macrotus californicus. The sequence continues at coordinate 2,543 of VMDR010000987.1, forward strand.
AAAGGTGGTAAATCAGATTCAGCCCACAGGCTGTAGTTTGCCAAGCCCTAAAGCAGGGTGTGAGTTCTTTTTTATTTTTATTTTTATTTTTAGTTCTTAACCGAGGATATTTTTTCATTGCCTTTTTAGAGAGAGAGGAAGGAAAAGAGAACAACACCCATCAGTTTCCTCTCATACGTGCACAGACCAGGGATCGAACCCACAACCTTGGGATGTGCTCTGACTGGGAATCAAACCTGCAACCCTTTGTTCACCAGACAATGCTCCACCCAACCGAGTCACACCGGCCAGGGCAGTTCCCTTTTTTTTTTAAACTGCAATATAATTGACATATAACATTATGTTAGTTTCAGGTGTATAACCTAATAATTCGCTATTTGTATTGTGAAATGATCACCACGATAAATCTAGTTAGCATCTATCACCATACATAATTACAAAATTTGTTCTTGTGATGAGAACTTTTAAGATCTACTCTCTTAGCAACTTTCAAATATGCAATACAGTGTTATTAACTATAGTCACCACACTGTGCATTAGACCTCATGACGATTTTATAACTGGAAGTTTGTACCTTTTGACTCCCTGCACCCATTTGCCCCCCCCTCCCCGAGTGTGAGTTCCCACCAGCCACTGCGTGGATCCTCTGGGGACCCACCCATGCCTGCCTAGCACATACTATGTTCCCACTGTGTCTGCAGAACGGGGCTGAGTGCCTTCCTCTTATAAGGCCCACGGGCCTTTGCATTGCAGTGATCATGGTGAACACAGACCCCGCTATCGGAAGGGGTCCTTGAGGTCCACTTCAGTAAAGCAATCCTTCGATTGTATCCTTGCCCTGTGACATCTGGTTCATACATTCTGTGATGCTCTGCTTTAGAGCAATAATCTGACCACCTGCCTGAAGGCCGTGTGGGACTGTGTGACCACTGGAGGCACGACGCTTCACCCTTGTGTTTACTGCCTTCCAGGAGCTCCACGGTACATACTTGGTGTACAGTTGATGCTTCTGAGGAAAAGGCAAATTGTCTACTAAAAGCACACAGTTTCCCTTCAGTGGCTATGAACTCAGCTGTGATGGCCCCTGCCTTCTGCTGATGGGGGTGGAGGCTGCTGACCGTGCATAAAGTGGGTAAACACAGCTCCTCTCCACTCGGCTCCCCGAACCTGGGGATCTCTCTGCGGCCTGGACTAGGGCAAGGCGGGAACTTTGAATGAGGCTGGGTGGGTTCTTTCCAGTCCTTGCATCCACCCTGGATCAGGCTTGAGAGTGTGGCGTCTGGGAAAAGAGACCCTCTTGGATTGTGAGTCTCTAAAGACCAGAAACTGAGAATTATCTACCTCTGAATTCGAAATAGATAGAAGAATGCTTCAGATAGAACAGGTGTTCAATAAAACCCCCATGTGTTCCCTCGAGAGGCATCTCTGGATCCTGCTGACCTGCTGGCCCTGGCCTGTGTCTCTCCTTGGCACAGTCTCCAGTGATACGCTAACAGGGGCTCACCAGATTCCAGAGACTTAAGACTTTACCCATAAGTCTCACCAACCCCTCACTCTTCCACAGCGCTTTAAAGTTTGCAAAGTGTTTTCACATGGTCTTTCTCTCTTAATCCACATGGAAACCCTAGGAGGTTCAGGAATCTCAAATGTCCCCAAGCCTCACGAAGTTGTGAGGTCCCATCAAAGTCAAGGCTCCTTCTGTAGGACTACAAGCCTTCAACAGCCCCCTAATCTCCCCCACACCCTCATCGTGTAAAATCTGCCCCAGTGACTTTGGGGTGTCCTGGAAGCTGGCTCAGGTTCACTCGTGAACAAGCCAGTAACAGCCCTCTGCTCCTTTCTCAGAGTCCTACACCGACGGCCCACAAACCACGTGACAGCAGCACTTCGATGCTGGTGTTGGCACCCTGTGGCCCTTGCGATGCCACCGACCTGGGGTGGAATTGGGAACAGTGGTTCTATTCCATCTTTGGGCAGGGCTTTGTCACCCGGGCTCCATCACTTGGCTCCACTCCAAACCCCACTCCATTAGAATGGGGGTGGGGGCAGGGTCAGGAACAGGGACACATACCCAGGATGGAGGCTGCAGGCCCAGGACACAGATGCCATGTCAACCTTGCATGGTTCTCCTGTCACTCTCTTGGCTTCCCATATTTAAATACACCCAGAAATTCCCTTCTCTTCCAGCCAAAAAAGGGAAAATCTTTGTACACAGGATCACATTCACACAAACGGCTCCAGGGAAGGGCCACTTGCCCTCACAGTCCATTTCTGCTAAGCCTCAGCCAACCCTGCTATCTAGGCCTCATCTTCCCATTTTATGTCAGAAAATTAAAGTTCACACCTCATGTAAATTAGTGAATAGGAAAAAACGGGGCTTGAACGTGAGTCTTTGACTTTGAAACCGTGCCTCCCTTCACTTCCCCACAGCTAAACCATTAGTGCTCTGCCTCACCTCCGTGTTGAAGGAGATCTGGCCCATTTTCTACCTTTTAGCAGGTCAAACGCAAAGCTCTGGCCCTTCCCTGATTCCTCCTTTCCCGGACCACGTGTGGCTGTTTGGCAGCGCTGAGAAGTGGCAGAGAGGTTCACCAGCCTCAGGAAAGAGTCATCTGCCGCAGGTAGCGAAAGCAATGGAGTGTTTTCTTTCCAAAAGCAGTGTTGGCGGAACCTGCTTGCTTTCTGCAGACATTTCAAGCAACCAAAGGATCGTGATTACATTTCCTAACAAGTGAAAGCTGCCTCTGTTTAGCTTGTGCTTCGCCCTACTCCTTACAAAGTGGAAAATTTACAACAAAAGTAATTCTCTTCATCTCTCCACCCTCTTCACAATGCAACCCCTGACCTACGGAGCCTCCCCCTCGAGCTCGAGTGGAACGACTAAGTAGGAAAATGAAACATGAACCATAGGAAATGGAGTTCGTCGGACAAAGCGTTACACTCAAGCCATCCTCTCGAATGTTTTGGATAACTCTAGGTTTTAGTTTAGGAAAGAAAATCGGAAACAGAACAATTACATCACAAATGGAACGTTTATATAGTTCCTCGGATAGGAAAGTGTTCGGCGGAGGGAAAGGCTGCACGATTTCAATGAGATCCAGGTGGAATTGCCCTTTCAGCACATGTCTGCACGCCAGCCCATAAAAATGATGGAAAAGGCACAAGACAAGAATAAAAGCAACAAAGCGCCAGGTGCTCATCCCGACTAAACCCACATCCTTTCTGACTTTGTCCTTTCCAACAGCTCCTGCTGTCTACTCGCCCTCCCTTCTGAGGGCTTGAATCTCTCTCGTGCCTTCTGGGGTCTTCTGCTCATTGTTCTCTCCTCCCCCTCTGGGCAACCACTGTCTCTCCTTGCCCAGGGCTGGGAAGAGCAGCAGGGAGAACAAAATGACTGGTACAACTACTCGTAGTAACAACTTCTGAGGCCCTTACTAAGCTCTGGGTGCTGGGTTGGATGCTTTGCCCGGATTTTCTCTCTTAATCGTGGCAACCCTATAAGGTAGGTTCTATAATTGCTCCCACTTTGTAGTTGGGGAAAATGAAAGTTTAAGTATCTTGCCCAACATCACAGGGCTAGTTAGTAACAGAACCAGCTCGCAAGCTTAATCAAACTAATCACCTTAACCAGCAGCCTACTCATCTTCCCCAAATAGCTACTAATTATAGATAGTATTTAATGTATTCACTTGACTCTCCTCAAAATAAATCGCACAAAGTTGATGTTATTTTATCCACTTTATGGATGAGGAAACAATGATACATCAGTTGAGCATATACTCCATGCCAGGAAATACACATGTGTGCACTTGAATCTAGTTTCAACTGCAAACTCCTTACTACCAACAAATGGGCCTTTCAATAAGCCTCCAGTTGCAGCCCATAAACACATGCCACCTCCCAGGTCTGCACCACCAGGTTCATTCCATGAGGCCAGGTGGGAAAGGCATGGATGCAGATCAGATCCCTCATCGGGATGCAAAGGAGTTGTGGCGGGTGGAAGGGGGGCAGTTATGGGAATGGTGGGATAGGAGCAACAGACCTGGGCAACTTGGAGATGAAGCAGCCTGCTTCCCTGAGGTCCTGGGGGGACGTCCGTGTGGGGAATGCAGTGGGTACAGGTGGGACACAACCCTAGCAGGAAGAAGGGAAGTGGCATGGGGAAGGACTTCCATCCTAGCCCCATGGGAGCCAGAGGGACAGTTGGGTTTATCTGCTGGAAAGGAAGGCCAGGGAGGCCAAACCCTGCAGGATTCTCACTTCCCCAAAGCCCATATCCCTTCTCCAATCCCTCCTTCCTCCCGCCTCTTCCTCACTGAGCAGGACCCCTCCCCCGACTCCAGGGACAAAGGGGAAGCTGCTTTTAGTACCACAAAGAGGTTCACAGTGCAATCCGCAGGGAGCCATTTCTACAAGCTGTGCTCCTGTAGCTGTCCCTCTCACAGGGTTCTTGATCAAAATCACACTGTCAGTGACAAGAAGATCCACTTATCCTCTCCCTGTCAGTGGGTGGCGGGGCGCATTCCATGTTTGCTCCTGGAGTGATTGCCCGCCAGTTTGGTTGTGATCAGAGGAACAAGCAAAGTCCTAGAGAAATAACTTTGCATGCACAAAATTATTAGTTTAAGAAAAAAAGAAAAGACTAAAAAGGATGGTGCACTAGGAAGTCAGAAGGAAAGTCTTATCAAAGGTTAACGGAGAATGGGAATCAAGGGTGAGAAGAACGGGACAAGCTACAGAAATTGCAGGACCGCTATAGCTGCTATCTCACACCTAATTCTTAGTTGAAAATTAGAAAAACTCACCAGGACAACCCCGTATACACATTAAAATATCTCTGACTTTGACTCACAGAGGATAAGAGGCCAAGAAAGAGAACTTGGAATGTTGACCTAAGCATGGCCGTTCTCTCACACAGGTGAGATGGGACACCTGCCCGAAACGCAGCAATAGCAGGAAGTAGCCGATTCCAAAGACATGGGAAGTGGGCTTACATAGGAAAGAGGGATGCCAAAAGATGGCGTGGTCCTGTACAGAAGGCCACTCAAGTAGAGTGGAAGCAGGGCAGAATTACAGGAGAAAGAAATGAGAGTCCTGTTGGGGTGAGGGCTTACCCTGATGCCCAGGGTAGCATGAGAATTTCTGAAGGCAGACCCAGTAACCACAAGCAGGCAACCATAGGGGCAGGGACTTGAACTATTTTTATGACGGTTAGAGGTCACATTTTGCTAAAACAGAGTCACTAATAAAAATTTTTTAACATTTCCAGCTAACAATTTCAGCTCTCAGGAGGAAAAACGGCCATTCTAGGCATAATTTTAACAAACAAGAAAGAACTGGTTGCTGCACAGAAATTATAGGGACTTTGGGGGAAAGTGACCATGTCTCTTGGGAGTCCATAATAGCAAGGCAGGGGAGCATTATGGAAATTCTAAGGCAAAGTAATCATGAAGAATTTTAGTGAAAAGGAAAAGAAAAAATAAACTCCTAAGCTAGTGTGGCCACACAGAAAATTTTCTCAGGATCTTGTTCTTTTTAAAGGATACATTCACAATAGATAGTGAGGGATACATACCCAAGAACAACACCAAAAAATGAAGGTTTTCAGGAAGGCTAAAGCCTCAGCTAATGGGAAATCCAAGGAGAGAGAGAGAGAGAGAGGGAGAGAAAGAGAGAGAATGGAGTGGGAGAGGAGGGAGGGAGGCAGAGAGGAAGGCAGGAAAGGAGGGAGGAAGGGAGGGAACAAAAAAAGGAAGACAAAAGAAGGGAAGAAGAGGGTGAAGAAGGGAAAGAATAAGGAAGTGACAGATCCAAAGATGATGTAATGTTAATAGGCAACAGAAAGTCCAAATTACCAAATACTCAAATTCCATCTTATGGAGCAAGGAGAATAGATTTTGAATTCTAAATGTGCAAAGAAGATTATGAAAGAGGGAAAGTGGAGCCCACAGTACATTAGGGAATTTAAAAAATCTTGGCAAAATAAATGATTTCAAACCTCTAGGTCCAGACAAATTATAGTCTAGAGTATGAAAAAAAAATTGCAGATATAATCTCAGAGCCACTGGTAGTGAGTTTGAGAAATCATGAAAAATGGAAGAGATGGCAGCAACCTTAGGAAAGGTTCTAGTTTACAATTTGTTGGGTGGAAAAACCCAACAGATCCTGAAAGTAAAGGACCTGTAAGTTGGATGTGATTTCCATCAAGGAAGGTGAGTGCAACTGGACTCTGGGATGGTCAGAACACATCTGCCTATTTTTTTTTCATGAGGAACATTGTCAAACTAGAGTCTCCCAAAAAGAAATGATCACCGCGATGAGGAAATTGGAAGCTATGCCGTAGAAGGGGGGTTCAGAGGTCTGCAGAGTACAGACAGTAAATGACTAAGAAGGGTAGCAAAGGTCTGAAATGGGATCGGGTAAAAGGAGCAGTAGAATCATCTTATGATGCCTGAGAAAACAGAAGTAGAACCAACGTCAAAATTTTAGTAGGCAGATTTTCCTATAACATTTGAAAGTATTTTCTGTTCATTCATTTCACACGTGTTTACTGACCACCTACTTTGTGCCAGATCCTGTGCTAAGCACTGATGATACACAAAAAGTGACAAATATTAAAATGCTTTTCAAAAGACTGTATTATCCTGTTCAAAAAACATATATGGTCCCTACCTTCATAGGACGTCGAGTCTTATAGAGGAGAACAAATAATAAAGTAACCAAGAAACATCATCACAGATTATAGCAGAAGCCAAGACGGGGAGAATAGGGGATAGGGAGTAACAGGGAGTATCTACTTTAAAGATGGTTTGGGGAAAACTTCTCTGAGGAGGTGACATTTGTGCTGAGACCCACAGGACAACAAAGGCAGAGTTAGGTGGGCAGTCTGGGGCAGAGAGAACAGTAGGTGCCAAGGCCCTGACACTGGAGAGAGCTGCACTTGTTCCAAGAACTGAAAGGAGCTGCTTGGTGAGCAACAGAGAGCAGAGTGTGAGGTGGTGGGATGGGGCTGGAAAGATGGACGGGAACCGGGAATAAGGTGTTGCCATCATAAGGAATTTAAAATGTCTCCTAAGAGACATGGGACACCATTGAAAGTTTTGAGCATGCAAGTCATATGGTCTGATTGGTGTGAGTGTTTTGATGATTATTCCAGCTGCTCTGTATTAGAGGGGTCAGGGTGGGGAGGCAGGGGCAGCATTTAGGAGCCCCCTGTCGCATTTAGATGAGGCCATCATGTGAACTGAGGGTGTGGAGTCCAGTTGGAGAGAAGCTCTTCTGAAAATTTTTGAGGTAACAGACAGAGCTCACTGATGAACTAAATATGGAGTTGGAGGGATTGGAAGAAAAAGGACTAGAATGATCCAAAAATGAACTCAGGTGGCAGGCATTTACTGGCCACCTGAGAGAACCCTGCAAAATGGGACCTGGAACTGAGCTGACCGGATCAGCTGGAAAGACTCAGTTTGCATTCGATTCAGTGATGACAACGGAACTCCTAAAAACAGGTGTCAAGTACCAACTCATACCAAAAACTCCGGAACACGGGCTTTGGTCTGACACAACTCTTACACTGTAACTGGTGACAACCTTTATCACACGATCAAGGAATCACATATATGGCAACTCACAGTGCTCCCAGTGAAAGTAGCAAGAATGGCCCTGGCTGGTGTGGCTCAGTGAATTGAGTGCCTGCCTGCAAACCAAAGGGTCGCCGGTTTGATTCCCAGTCAGGGCACACGCCTGGGTTGGGGGCCATGTCCCCGGTAGGGGGCATATGAGAGCCAACCACACATTGATGTTTCTCTCCCTTTCTTTCTTCTCCTTTTCCCCTCTCTAAAAATAAATAAATGAAATCTTTAAAAAAAGAAAGTAACAAGAATACAGGAGAAGTGGTGTATATACTTCGCTGTATGCATATTGTATACATATGTCTAGGTTGCATAAATGCCTAGCTTATAAAATTGTAGACCTTTGCTCATAACTTAAAATCTAGAAAGTATTTATGCTTTAAATGCACATGATACATATTAATACCCAACAGACACAAATACCACAAATTTTACTAAAGACAACACAACATTCTCATCCTGTTACATCTTCAGGAAAAACCACCTCTTGGAAAGAGAAGTTTTTAAAATGTCATAAAACCTGAAGACTTCTTTCACATCAGCTGGGATCCCCAAAATGAATCCTCACGTCCCTGCTCCACCCCCAACATTCTCACCATCCACGTGGAAAACGCCTACCATCAAATACCATGAATACTGGGTACAAACAGCAGAGCACAGGAGAATTGCACTGTGGCAAGGATTCTTCTCGAGAGTGCATCAGTCTTTAAGAGACAGCCAGGCCCAAAGCACAGATAACTGCTGAGACTCGATCTGCTGTGTCGTCAGCCATTTATGCTCCATCGGTCTGGCGACAATTAAACATCAGGGTTTAAACTTCAAATCAGCAACAGCCTGACCTCAGCCACGCCACTCAAGCGGTGTGCATTTCGGCCACCTAAAATATCACTAACTGAATTATGTCCATATGGGAACTTCTCCCTGGGTCCTTTTCTCAACATTACATTCATTCGATATTTAATTTTCTTTGTTGGAAAAAAAAGAGAGAGAGAGAAAGAGGGAGAAGGAAAACTCAAGCTTCAATGTTGGCCAGCCGGTGTGACTTGGCATGTTTCTTATTCAGGGGCACAGGCTGTGGCTTCCACTCCAATGGGATGTTTTGTCTAACTGTCTGGGCTATCCCGTGTGTTGTCCCACAAACAATTGGTCACACCGTGAGAGTTGCATATTTGGGGACAGAGATAGCTCATACCATATGGAAAAATGTGCTACCCTTGTCAATTACGGTCCTCAGCGGCAGGTGATTTCTTAAGCTGGACGTCATGAACTTGTCAGAATTTTGTGTCCATGGAGTGCGGGGTGCTACCCTCTGCCAGGCAAAGTCAGCCGGGAAGACACGCCTGTTAAAAACCGCAAAGTGTAAATGGCTAAAGAGCTTTCACACAGTGGCAACTTTTGGATGGGTGTTCGCAGAAAACGATGTTTGAAAAAAGAAAGGTCTTACTACCAGATGCAAGTTTTGGCATAGATGACCTTAATGATGTTAAGATAGATCTTAAAAATTCTACTTTTGATTTTTTCCCATTCCCCACTTGTTCTATCCAGCTGTACTGATGAATCGCCTTTACAGAAAAGCGCACAATTTAAAAGATACTGGAGTCGGCCAGTCAAACCAGACGTTGCAAAACAAAGCAGTGCCCACTCAGCATGCCCCCCCCCCCCAGAAGGATTCAGCTCAGTCAGGAGCCAGCGTGTGGGAGTGGGTCTGTTGCTCACTTTTATCCACAAGAGAAAAATAATTACAAGCTTTTGAGTAAGTGTGAGAGAGAAGCCCAGGTATAACAAGGGGCCTGCCAAGATGGAGGAAAAAACACAGGGCAGAGAAAGACCTGGAGGGGACTGGTGGGGGTGCCAGAAAGAGATGGCTGGGAGGGTAGAGGGGCAGGCTGAGAAACTTTTTAAAATATTCAAAAAAATTCAGAGAATGGTAAAAGGGAAATGGAAGAAAACCCCTCCGGGCCCCTCTGGGAGCTCCCTTTTCCTGAGTCATAAAACCCTTCTGGTTTCTCCTTGTCTGGAATCACGTCCACAAATGCTAGAAACAGTGGGTTCTTATTTTCAGTTTCGAAAAGACACATAACCACAAAAACAATTTTGGGGTCATTTTAGGAAGGAAGATAGAAACTTTTCTGCGCACCCAATTAATGAGGATACTGGGGAACTGGACAAGTGGGAGGGGGAGGGGAACGGGAGCTGACCGTCACTGGCCTCCCGTCATGGCCGCCTGGACACAAGCCTTTGTCTTCCATGGAGTGCTTAAGAACAGATTCACTTCAGAGTTGACTCGATTGAACAAAGCTGCTCTGAATATTTATGACAGCCGTCCTACAGATTCGGAGAACTACGTGGCCTAGGCAGATTTTCTAAGGCAGCACCGACACTTTGATCTTCTGGGGGCTCTGACATCTGTTCTTGTTGTCTGTACATTCAGACGCTCATTTCAAAGCTCATAGAAAAGTCATGGACCAGCCGTCTGAGGCCCCAAAACTTGTCCAAAGCTAATAGAGCCGAGATTTACACTTTTGAGATAATAGCATCTCGCTAATGCCAGCCAAGAGGCAATCAGCCCATTTGCATTGTACAATATTCTACGTGCTGCAGAACAGAGAACATTGTTTTAGAAATAAGTGTCCCGGGCTTGCTGACCCTTGCATGCGGCATTATGGCCCAAGTTGTGATGGCTCTTAGCCCCTATGTGGGATGTTAGCCATCACCTCTTCAAGATTCTCCCCAGTTAACAAAGGGGTAATCAGGAGCAAGCCTCCCCCCCTCACTAGCTCTAGTATCAAGCCCCTGTGAGGTGCTGGCGTCCACTCAAAAGCCCGCTCCGCACCACCTGGCTGTCCTCTGCAGTGGCATCCGTGAGCCCTTGGAATGACAGAGCTACTCCGTGAATCAGGGAGGCTAGCATGGCCCACATGCCAGCTCTTGTAGCCTGAGCCAGAAGCCACTTGCTCAATGTCAAGTTCCCAAGGTCTTTTATGAGCACAGCTCCTTCATGCAGAAGTGTGCTAGCCAGCATGCCAGCCTGCCCAGCTCACTCTCTCTCATTACCACCGTGCTCACTAGGCCGTTCCATCTGGGAGCTGCTCCTTAAGCCAGGGAATTGGCTGCTGGTAGAACTGCAAGTTATGGAGAAGGGGGATGGCTGGGGGAAGGTAGGGAAGCTGTTCCCCCTCAGGTCCCACTCTGGGAGGAGTCGTCTTCTCCCTGGGAGCATTCCCCTCCCAGATTCTTGTAAGGCTGATGGCTCACTCGGGGGAAGGCTCAGAGGGTAAAAGCATTCATGATGTACCTCTACATGGCAAGGAGGTACAGGAGTTAGCTGACCTGGCTGCAGGCCTGGCACGATCACCCACTGGATGGCTGGCAGTTAGCAGTCACTTCACCTCTCCAGGTCTTGTCAATTTTAAAACCAGCCTCACACAGCAGATACCTTAAGTCCCCTCAAGCTATAAATGGCCCAAGGATGTGATGCTGTGATAGAATACAGAGCCAGTTTTCTACCTTTTGATGAGAAAGCTTTATATATGTCAAGAGAGAAATGACAATTTTCTAAGTCATGAAAATTTTTTACGGCCTTTAAAACAAACAAAAGGACCCAAGAGAAATCAAAACGGGACCACACAAAAACTTGCACATGAATGCTCACAGCAGCATTCCTCATAAGAGCCAAGAAAGTGGAAACAGCCCAAATGTCCATCAAGTGATGAATGGGTAAACAAAACGTAGCATCTCCATACATGGACTATCGTGTGCCAATTAAAACAATGAAGTACTTGCACATGCTACAACACGGTGCAATCTTGAAAACATTATACTAAGTGAAAGAAGCCAGCCACATGTACGCGCACAAAGGAACTAGACGCAAATTGTGTGATTCCATTTCTATGACATGTGCAGAATAAGCAAAAGAGAAGCAGTGGTCACCAGGGCCTACACCAAGGGAAGAAAGGGGAGGAAAAGTGTGTGAGGGGTTCTTCTGTTCAATTGTCGTGTGGGTTTGCCACGTTGTGTTTATTCATCATTAGTTCACGGGCATTCGGGTTGTGTCTCCTTTGGGCTGTGAGTAATACTGCCGCCATGACCATTCACGCGTACGAGGTTTTGTGTGAACATATGTCTTCAGTTCTCTCGGGTGTGTATCTCGGAGTGGAATTTCTGGGTCATATGGTGATTTTATGTTTAACTTTTTAAGGAACTGCCAAACTGTTTTCCATAATGGCTGTCCCATTTTCTATTCCCAGCAATACATGAGGATTCCAGTCTTCACATCCGTGCTAACACTTGTTATTTTCCATTAATTTTTTTTTTTATTATGGCACTTTAACGCATGTGAAGTGGTATCTTATGTGATTTGATTTGCATTTCTTTGATGGCTAATGGTTAGAGCATTTCATCACGTGTTTGTTGGCCACTTGTGTATTGGAGAAGTGTTTATTCACATCCTTGGCCAATTTTTAAAATTGGGTTATTTTTCTCTTTATTGTTGAATTGTAAGAATCCTATATATGTTCTGAATACTAGACCCTTATCGGATGTAGGACTGCAAACATTTTCTCCCATTCTGTGGGTTGTCTTTCCACTTTCTTGATAGTGTCTTTTGACACAAAGTTTTTAATTTTGATGAAGTCCAATTTATCTTTTTTTTCCCCTCTGGTTATATTGTGCTTTTGGTATATCTAAGAAACTATTGTAAAATCCAAGATCACAAAGATTTACATCTATGTTTTCTTCTAGGAGTTTTGTCATTTTTGCCTTTTTATTTATTTATTATTTACTTTTTATTGTATTTTTCCATTACCACTTAGTCCCCTTCTACCTCCCTTCCCCCAGCAATCACCGCACTGTTGTCTGTGTCCATGAGTCCATTTTCCCTTTTGCTCACTCCCTCCACCTCCTCACCTCCCCCCACAGGTGTCATCCTGCTCTCCGTCTGTGAGTCTGTCCCCATTCTCAGTTTGTTCATTAGATTCCATATATGAGTGAAATCATATGGTATTTGTCTTTCTCTGACTGGCTTATCTCACTCAGCATAGTGTTCTCCAGGTCCATCCATGCTGTCGCAAAGGGTAAAATTGTCTTCTTTTTTACAGCCGAGTAGTATTCCACTGTGTAAATGTCCCATAGTTGTTTTATCTACTTGTCTACTGATAGACACTTGGACGGCTTCATATCTTGTTGATTGTAAATAATGCTGAAAACGAACATAGGGGTACTTAGGTTCTTTCGAATTAGTATTTTGGATTCCTTTGGATATATTCCTAGATGTGGAATTGCTGGGTCAAAAAGATCCATTTTTAATTTTTTGAAGTATCTCCACACTGCTTTCCACAGTGGCTGCACCAGTATGCATTTCCACCAACAGTGCAAAAGGGTTGCCCTTTCTCCACATCCTCGCCAGTACTTGTTTGTTGATTTATTGATGATAGCCATTCGGACAGGTGTGAGGTGATACCTCATTGTGGTTTTAATTTGCATTTCTCTGATGATTAGTGACATTGAGCATCCTTTCATATGTCTATTGGCCATCTGTAGGTCCTCTTTGGAGAGCTGTCTTTGCCCATTTTTTAACTGGATTATTTGGTTTTTTGGTGTTGAGTTTTGTAAGTTCTTTATAAACTTTGGATATTAACCCCTTATCAGATGTATCGGCAAATATGCTCTCCCATTCTGTGAGTTGTCTTTTTATTTTGATTTCCCTTGCTGTGCAAAAATTTTTCAGTTTGATGTAGTCCCGTTTATTTATAGACTTTTTTGTTTCCTGTGCCTGGGAAGATATATCCAATGAATTATTGCTATGAGCACTGTCCAAGATTTTGTAGCCTATGTTTTCTTCTATGATTGTTATGGTTTGGGGTTCAACTTTAAGTCTTTTGACCCATTTTGAATTTATTCTTGTGTGGGGTGTAAATAGGTGGTCTAGTTTCATTTTTCTGCGTTTATCTGTCCAATTTTCCCAACATCATTTATTAGTCTTTTTATTTAGATATTTTATTTATTTTGAAGTAATTTTCATGTATGATGTGAGGTAGGGTTTCAGATTCATTTCTTTGCAAGTAGAGAAGCAATTGTCCCAGGACAATTGGTTGAGAAGGCTATTCTTTTTTAAAAAAAATTTTTTTTGAAGATTTTATTTATTTTTAGAGAGGGGAGAGGAGAGAAAGAGGGAGAGAAACATCAATGTGTGGTTGCCTCTTGAGCGCCCCCTACTGGGGACCTGGCCTGCAAACCCAGGCACATGCCCTGACGGGGAATCAAACCAGCAACTTTTTGGTTCACAGGCCGGCACTCAATCCACTGAGCCACACCAGTCAGGGCCAGAAAACTATTATTTTCCCATTGAATGGCCTTCACACTCTGGTTGAAAATCAATTAACCATAGATAAATAGATGAGTTTATTTCTGGCCTATCCATCCTATTCCATTGGTCCACATGCTCATCCTATGCCAGTTCTACACTATCCTAATCACAGTAACTATGTAGGAGATTTTGAAAAGAGGGACTGTGAGTCTCCAACTCTGTTCTTTATCAAGAGTGGTTTGGCTATTCTGTGTTAACAACTTTTAATACACCTTCCATCCACCTTGTGAAATGGGGTTCTCTCTCTGAGATGCCCCAAAAGAGAAGTAAAGAGAGGACACAATGCCCTAACCCCTTGGCCCTTCTGCTCTCACTTCTCTGACGTGGCTATACGACTTGGTCTTAAAATACAAAAGAATCTTTCTCTTTCTTTCTCTACCTGTCAGCTCGCCATCCCCACGGACCCATACAATGTTTCTCTGTTTGTAAAACCCAGAATCCATGTCCATGAAAACATGGTAAAAGGCACCTCAATTCCCTCTTCACCAATGTCATGGGCAAATTCTGTGATGGTTCTCAAAGGCCAGAATCCCTCAGAGTCTTGTATTTCTCATAAAGAGCCATTTCAGACCTTTGCCCAATTATTTCCATTTGGGGTTAATGTCTCTAAGACATTTAACTCTTTCTAGAGAATTAAAACAAATGGGACACAGCAGTTACAAAGTGAAAGCAAGAAGAAATTCAGGCACTTTCTATTTTAAGAGTCAAAAGCAATGCATATTTCTGGGGAAAAATAGTGGTTACTTTTTTCTTTTTAAGTCCAGCAGAAATAAAGTTCTTGAACTATCTAGCCGTCACAGATAAACTATTACATGGTCATAGACCCTGGACACAATTGTATGTTTGACTTAAGTGCTGTGCAGAATGTGAAAAACAGGGAAATGTGCATTTCTAGGAGCTGATCCTGCAGCCAACATTCCTGCCCTTTTTGTTTCTGATAAACGTAACGAGGGTTCTCAAGAATATTATAGAAAAGCATGAATGACCTGCTCTAGGGGCACCAGAAGCACCGGGCTGCTCTCCGAGAACTTTGTGTTTAACGGTGACGTTGGGTGCCACAGCGTTGGTTCGGAGGGCCTGCTTTGACTGGCTTTCTTAGAATGTGCCGGAAGGCACTAATACAGCCGCCACACAAGAGCAAAGCACAGGCCCAGGCAAACTGGCTGCTTCACCGGCTCCCTCAATCCTTCCACCCTCAAATGCAGAACTCCTTAAAAGGAAGAAGTCAAGTTCAGGATGCAAGGCCTGTATTTAAAGAGGCACTGAACTGACTTTGGGCAGCTGTGTGTCCTTTATCCCTTTTATCCTTCGTAACAGAAACAGCTCTTGAGAAATTCTCAGAGATGAAAATAACTTCAGCTGAGGAACTGCATGCACATGGGAGAGACTGGGCTGTTCGGTTTAAGACAGAAAACTGTATCCCATGAAGGCGTGTGATAACTGCACGGGGTGAAAGGTAGCACAGTTTTAATTTACAAACAGATTCTTCAACTCCCAAGCCAAGCACAAACGGGCAGAGACTAGCATGAGACGGGGAGTTTAATATTATCACCTTGTCCTTGCAAGTGAAAAAAATAGGCAACAACCATGTCACAGTTGCAACCCCAGTTGCAAGGTTAGGATTGATTTAGAGGAAAAGAGTGTATTTTTAGATTCTGTTTCATAGGATATCCAATAATATGGCAAACACCAAGATCAGATTGGTGACAAATACATAGTGCTGGTCATGCGAAGCAGCAGGTGGCATGATGCTAAACATGTTTGGGGTGTGTCCGTTACTGAAATACCCCGGGACAGCCAAGAGAGGTCAGCAGAGGTGCTGACCACGTCCTAGTTCACGGTTACTATAGATAGGGGGTTTGCTGCTCTGTGTCCATTTACACTTTTCTGCCGGAATCTTTTCTCCCTGAAGACCCTCTTTCTTCCTCCCAGCTTTGGCCACACCGTGGCGATTTCCTCAAGTGTGGGGGTGGGTCTCCTTCAGAGATGGAGCCCCGTATCCTTCCACCCTCTTCCCTACTCAGCTTCAGCCTAAGTTTCGCCCATGAAAAATTTCGCCCATGAAAAAATTTTTTGTTGGGAGCTTCCCTTTCTTCATCCTTTTGAAAGTCACACTACTGGAGACTAGGTCAAAGTCCCCCCTGCTGCCTCTGCCCCTCGCCCCCCCACCCCAGAAAACCAGACTGCCTTGGAATGTCCTTCGACTGTGGGTGGTGACCCCTACAGGGCCACAAGGTAGCAGATTACATGCATCCCACAGGGCGACATCAGTGTGGAATGGACAAACACCCCCGGAGGTCTGAAGTTAAACACACATCGAGAGCATCCAAACCACCGCCGCAGCTCTGCTCTGATGCCACACAGAGACGGTTCTGGAACTTCTCTCCAAACCTCTGGTAGGCAGTGGCAGAGCCTGTGAGGTTTAGACACAGGTCTGTTACAACACGTGGACGGTCTAGGGCGGTGCTGTCCAGTACGGCAGCCACCGAGCACGTGGCCAGGGTGACCGAGGCACTGAGTTTCACGTTTTATCTAGCTTCAGTTCATTTACATTTAAACTTTAAAATGGAAGCAGTGTGAAGTGTTTTTCTGTCACCCCCAAATTTGTCTGGGGAGGACTGCACTTGATTCCATTATATCATGTAGGAGAGTCATAGTCATGTGTGGGGCACACGTCAGCACGTACAGCATTTCTAGTACTTACTAATAATTTTAAAAATAGCGTTTACATGTTGAAAAGATAATATTGTTGATACATTGGGTCAAACAAAATATTAAAATTGATTTCACCTCTTTATTTTTACTGTCTTCATGTGGCTACTAGCAGGTTTGACATTACATCAGTGGCTTGCACTATACAAGGTAAGGCAAAGTAGGTTTACAGTTGTGAGTGTGCGAAACAGTGTATTCTTCTCTTGCTACTTATTAATTGCTATATTACTTTCTACGTGAACAACGGCGAAGCTACTTTCGCCCCGCCCTGTACTTTAATTGGACGGTGCTGGCCTGCAGGACAGGAGTTCGGCAAACGCAGGAACCACAAAGCTGTGGCAGATTCGGGCAGGAGAGGAAGAGATGGGGAGACGGGTGTATATGCCGTTGTTCCTCTGCTTTGTATCCAAGGGCTTAATCTTTTTTCAAACGACTGGAAAAACTGAAAATGTTTAAAGTTTGAATTTTTTATTGTGTAACCATAATGTTTAAAATGTCCATCTATTGCCATCTGGCCATCTGCCCCTAAAATAAGTTCTTACACCAGGGAACAGAATGACTTTTGTGTGCAGTGATGTAGTGCAGGGCTGTCTGACCTGCAGCCCCCGACTCTTAGAAAAACCTGGAGTTACTGCAAAGAGTCCCCAAATCCACGCAGGCCAAGCCCTGCCTGCAGATGGAATAAAGAACCCCTGGCATACACCAGCACTGCAGTTTTCCAAAAGGCTACGTGTGGCTTGATTAATAAAATGTAAGTACACTTAATGTGTCACTGAAGTCAGAGTAGCTCTGGGGTCGTTCTATATTTTTTCAATCAAAAGAATCTAAAACTCAGCGACTCACATGTGGGGTCCGTGCTAGCTCCTTGGGCGCCTTTGTGCAAAGTAGAGCAAAGTGCACCAAGGATTCAAGTTCAGATCCTTCTCAAGGGCGTGACCTGCACCAACAATGGGCTGCAGCCCTGATACATTTTAATATTCAAAAGCTCTTCACCCTTGAAAAGGCTTAGCTGTACCCTGAGAAATACCTAGCAACTACGGAATAAGAAACGAATGCTCCATCACCAAGGAGTCCTGCCTTTGGCATCGGCCACGGTCAGTGTTCATGCTTTTGACCTGGAGGCTGGTGAGGCCAGGTCTGGGGTCTAGGGTGGGCCAACCATTGCCTCTCCCGTCATCTGTCCCCATGAGGAACAGACACGGGAGCCTAGGATCTCATTGCCAGAAAGGTTCTGGAAGGAGCAAAGTTGAAAGAAAATTGGAATCAGGATTCTTTGACCTTTAATCAAAGAATTCATAGTGGATTGAAAAATAGGCTATGTTTTCTAAATGTGTCGGAATTTATTTAAACTTAGAGCAGGGTTTCTCAACCTTGGCACTATTAACACCTTGTTCATTCTTTTCCACGGGGCTGCCCCGTGCATCATGGGGAGTTAGGCAGCATCCGTGGCCTCTAACCCACCAGATGCCAGCAGCGCTGTTCTCCCTTCCTGGTTACAGCAGTTGAAAATACCTCCTCACATTGCCCAAGGTCCTCTGGAGGGTAAAGTTGCCCCACTCGAGAACCACAGATTTAGAATATCAAAACACTGCTTGTGGCATTAGCTGATTTTCATAACTTACACAGCACAGCTGCATGCACCAGGCCTTCGGAACCTGTTCTACCCGAATTCCAATCTGGCCCACGAAGTAGCAGCTGTGTGACCTGGGGCAAGGTACCTAACATCTCTGTACCTCAACTTCCTCACCTATAAAATGGGGCAGTAACCGTGCTGACCTCATGGGGATTTGAGGATTAAGAAGATAAAGCTCCTAGTAGGTGACCGATAAGTAGCGGCTAGTACACCTCTGGTGCACTGGTCTAACACCAGGGATCCGTGGATTTACTCTCCTGTCACGGCCCCTTCTGATCTGTTAGGGTGGCAGCTCATGACCTGGCCTCGGAGGTCAGGGTCCAGGGCTCACACTCCAGACAGCTTTCTCATGAGAGAGAGAGATGAATATGAAAAACCCTCTCTTGCAGGGCTGCTGTGGAAATGAGTCATGCAGAGGCTGAGCTGCTTCACCACCATTAGGTGCTGGGAGTCTGCGTGTGAATGCAGGAAAACGCAAAGGAAGATGTTTTATGAAACTGTGACAAAATCATGGTCTTTCTTATCCCTCTTCCCCTACCACTGCCCCGCCCTGAGGGAATGTGCTGGAACCCCAAAGCCCTGACACCTTATTTTGTGGCCGCCTAGAGGGACCGATCACATCAATTCTTCCCACCTACCTCCTGGGAATCCTCTTCTTGTTTCTGGAAGTCCTCCGCCGTCTCCTTGGACTGTGCTGTTCCTGGGTTCATTCCAGCCACCCCCAGGCTGTCACTGTGGTGATGAAGCGGGATCCACTTTGTTTCTTGGGTTTCGCAATCACACTTAAGAGGAGGCCAGACCCTCCCCTCGCCAGTGGGGCGGCGTCTGTAATTCCACCACAGACCCCCTGCTGAGCCTCAGTTTCCTCACCTGGAGAATGGGGCTGGTCAAGCCTCCCTTTCCCAGGAAGCCTTTCCTCACTCAGGACCACAGGTGCCTCTCCTTCATGCCACAATGGGCATTTCTCTAGCACTGTGATTCCACCCCACTTTAAAGTTAACCTGTTTCTGCCCTGGCTGGTGTGGCTCAGTGGGTTGAGCGTGGACCTGAGAACCAAAAGGTCACCAGTTCAACTTCCAGTTAGGGCACATGCATGGGTTGTGGACCAGGTCCCCAGTTAGGGGCACGCAGGGGGCAGCCACACATTGATGTTTCTCTCCCTCTCTTTCTCCTTCCCTTCCCCTCTCTCTAAAAGTAAATAAATAAATCTTTAAAATTAACCTGTTTCTTTCTGTCAACCATGAACCATGAACTTGAACTATATCCTATTCATACTTACATCCCATAACATAGTCCCTGCCACCAGGTGAGCCCTTGATACACGTTTGTAAATGAATGAGTGAGGGAGCGTGGGGCCCGGGAGCACGTTAAACTCTCTAAGTGGGACCAGGTGGGGTTTTTCTTTCCTTCTCACCCTCCTTTGGCTCCACCCCCCCCACCCCCCACCGCCCTTTGCTCGGACCATATCCTTTGCAAGAAGAAGCAGAGACTGAAACGCAGCATAATAATTCATGGATGCTGTGCAGAAAAGTGGTTAATATGGTCAAGACAAATGTGATCTGAGTGCGGGGAAGGGGGTGATTTTTCTAGGGAGAACCTCACCTTCTGCTGACCCTTCAGGCTGAGTGCCTTTGGCTGAGAACAGAGGGCCCTGGGGAGGAAGAGCTAGCAGGGGTGTCCAACCCACAGCCCACGGGCCACATGCGGCCCAACACAAAATCATAAATTTACTTAAAGCTTCTTTTTACTCATCAGTTTTTGTTAGTGTTTGTGTATTTAATGTCTGGCCCAAGAAAACTGTTCTTCCAGTGTGGCCCAGAGACACCACACGGTTGGACACCCCTGGAAGGAGGCAGCGGGCGAGGTGACAGGCCACGGAGAGAAGGGAAACCCCAGTGAGCCTGCGGGGAGGACTCCTGTAAGGTCTCGCAGCGCCCTGATGGGAAAGCAACCCAGTACCTTGCCCCATCCTCTGGGCTCTGTGAGTCTCCACACACACCTGAGAGTGGGATTTTGTTTCTGGGAATCGCTCTACGTGGAGCCTCCCATCCTCACTCCCAGCAAAATAGCTGGAGTAAGAGATTACATTCAGAAAGCAAAGTCGACACCGAGGCTTATCTGCTGTGGCTCGGAACTCTCAGTGTGTCCTTTCGGGCCATATGTGAGTAAAGGTTTTACTGACACCCCCCGTCCGGGAGACCGCAGCTACAGCCATGCTGGTGCAGCTACAGCCAGGTCGTAGAACTCAGATGCCTGGTCCCAGCCTCCCCCCCATTTGCAAACACAAGGTTTACCCCCTCACTGCAGGGCAACCAGATGAACCAGAATGCCACAGTGTCGGTGTCATGGCAAGCACAGAGCAATATGAAATGGATCCCAACATGAACTCTGCCGATAATTTGCACTGTGACCTTTTTAGGTCACAAATTTCCTGAACAGTAATTTTCTGACATGTTTAAAGGAACTATTATTACTCCTTGTGGTGTTGAGTTTGCGGAGAAGTCATACAGATGCAGTGAGATGTTACATTCAAAAAACACCTCAAAACAGTTAGGTGCTACACTGTTTCAACATACTTTTGTTACCAATTTATTAAAGAACTAGTGTTTTAAAGCCTCTGTTCATTCAGTGGACTGTGTATTTAGTGATGAATTGAGGCAGCTGCCAGAGCACTGGTGGAGAGCCCGGGACAGGAGGAGCAAGACAAGAGACTGACAGTGAGAAGGACGCACGTCCTTGCTCCAAGGGTCTCCCTCTGTCCCGGGAGAGCTGGGAGCACAGACAGCAGTGAGGCTCAGACAGAACAGGCTAAACACCAAAGAAATCAGAGAAAGTATTTCTGGAGGGCAGCTTGTTCCTCACCAAGGTCACTGCCATTCACAACTGGTGAACATCGACTCTTGGGAAGCCAGTGGAGGTACTGGATTGGGGCTAGTAAACTCTATTCTTTACAGGTTTTTTTCTGATGTAAGTCAGATCCAAAGTTAGACTAGTTGAGCGAGGTGGTTTTGCACCTGTTTGGAGAACATTATGGCCAGAAGGTCAGGTTTGGAAAAAAATAAACCCATCTGTCAAGCAGAGATGAAAGGAAATGAGAGCAAGTCCAATGTGGACACATAAGACATGGCCCACATGACTTTCAGCAACACTTTTCCAGGCTGGACTCAACATACGCCTGCATAAGGAGAAAAATGGAGACCTGCCTGGTGTGTCTCAGTGGACTGAGTGCCAGCCTGTGAACCAAAGGGTCACTGGTTCAACTTCCAGTCAGGGCACATGCCTGGGTTGCAGGTCAGGTTCCCCCCGCCCCCTACCCAGTAAAGGGCACATGGGAGGCAACCACACATTGATGTTTCTCTCCATCTCTTTCTCCTTCCCTTCCCTTCTCTCTAAAAGTAAATAAATAAATAAATAATCATTAAAAAAAAGAGAGAGAGAAAGAAAAATGAAGACTGCTCAAGAAGGGAGCCGAAGGGGACAAAGGAAGGCCATTTGGGAAAAGTGCAGCAGCTGTTTTCAAAATAGCCTGAGCTTTTCCCAGGGAAGATGGTGCGGAAAAGCGAGTCTTGTCTTCTGCACTACTCGGTGTCCGCTCTGCCCCACCAGCATCCACGGTCCTTATGACTCACCCAGGGCTTCAGTGGAATGAGCAGTGGAAAGGACTCATCCCTCCGCAAGTACTTGTCACATCCCAGACACTGGCTTCTCACTGTTGCCCAGGGATCAAAAGTTGACTCCAGGCTTGGATATTTTGGTCAAGAACATGTGTTCCCTACGTTCCTCCCTGAGTTTTCCTTTGCTTGGTTTCAACTTTTAATTTTGATCTAGTTTCCAAAGCCCTAAACCATACTTCCTGTTGGGTCTGCTCAAGACCATTTATAGATGAAAGTCCTACACATCCCTTGGCTCTCTGTCAGTCAAGCTATTAACAGGGACTGATACATCATAAACGTCAACTGTGGGAATAAAGCTGAACACAAATGTGGTCCTTTTTAGCACTGCTTCAGTTATTTCGAGGAAATACCCCTTTGTTCTAAAGTAGTGTCTCATCTGGGACCCGGCCTTGCACATGGCTTTTGAAGCATGCCCTGTGGGTCTATGTCATTTTCTTCCTCATTCTCATTTCTATGGCCTATTCCATGGTACGTACCTCTAGAATAGTGTCTAGAAGACTGGTAAGGGTTACACAGAGACAAAAACACCCCAGACTTTTCATTCAGATTAAAAGAAAGATCCTTAGTTTTTGCAATATTAGTTTCTGATGGCTGCTGTCACAAATCACCACACACTTAGCTGAATAGTCAGGTCTAACATTAGTTCACTGGGCCAAAACCCAGGCGTCCACAGGGCCACACTTCCTCTGGAGGCTCTTTTCCTTGCCTTTCCAGTTTCTGGAGCTGCATTCCTTTCATTCTTTGGCTTTGGTGCCTTTGCTCCATCTTCAAAACCAGCTATGTAGCATCAGAGTTCAATGTCACATTTCCTTCTCCTGAGCCTAATATCCCTTTGCTTCCCTCTTATAAGGACACTTGTGATTGCATTTGCAAACCACCACGTGACCCAGGATAATTTTCCCACTTAATGATCACATCTGCAAAGTCTCTTTTGACCCAGTCTCATGCCCCAGCCTGAGAGAGGTACCGCACCCTCCACAATAGCTCAGGGTTAGAACTGAGTCAACATCACCTTCAGGCGGCCCAGACTCCAGTGCTGAAAGGCGCTCCTCCAGGGACTCTTCAGTTGCTTTCCTTCCAATGTTTCTTGCTTCTCCATAACCATAGTAGTTGCTTATGGAGAAGGTAGGATTTTCACAGCTGTATTAAATCTATATTTCACAATTCTGAAGTTACCAACAGCTGGTTGCTTGGAGATGAACATATTATCAGTAAGCATCAGAGAGCTCAAATTGCCTCCCTCACAGAGGCTAAGTTCACCTGGGCCCTTGTTTACGTCATGGCACATTTCTACTGGTTACTACAGGGTCAGCCTATGAGCATCGTTCTGAATGGAAGCACTGTGACATTACCATACATGGCATGAGATTCTAATGCAAAATGACTGGTTTATTAAATAAGCTAACAGTTACACATTCTAGTGAATTTTGGCCTTCAGGGTAGTCCCCTTGAAGACTGTACTCATACACTGCTGAGCTGCCAATGACCCCATCATATGTGAAATGCCTCCTTGGGAGGAATCTTCAAGAGCATGTGACGTACTCTATTTAATAACCCAGTGGTGGCAAATCTTCATCCAGCGATAATGAATTTCACTTTGAAGAAGAACCATGTCATTCAGATCTAAAGGTCATGATCAATTTGTAGGTCAAATAGCTAAATTATAAAAACAAAGTACACAAAGAATTCTTTTCCCCAGATGCCCAAACTGTTCATAAATGCACTCCCAAAGTACTATGGACAACGACCTTGTAATTATGAGATCATGGTCTGCCAAAGCCAATTTCCAAATTTCTTCTGCGACCATTGTCCTCATGTCCGCAGAGCAGTACTTTTGACCGACATTCCAGAAGACAAGTGTGGAAAGGCTGATGCAGGCGGGTCTAACACAATGGCACGATTTGCCCCAGTTGTCATCACACAGCACGGCTGCCTGCCTTAACGTCAGAGCCATTCACTTTCTGTGTGGAATATCACACACATCACATAAAATAGAACTATATTATGCACGAGGGCTTGCTGAGAAGAGTCTTGGTCTTGATGAATTCAAAGTACACTTTGCTGGTCTAGTGTGTTTTTTGTTTTATAAGGCAGATAATTGGCCTTAAAGATGACTTTTATAATCATTACATCACCAAGGGAAATCTTTTTTGAGCCAGTTGTAAATGCTCTTCTGGATAATGGAACTGGGTACAATCAACTCAATTCAGCTGTTATTGAGTTATTTGAATTTATAAGAGTGGAAGATAACAAGTCTCTTACTGTATATACAGTGAAAAACGTTTTTTTAAATACTTTTTACTTATTTATACTTTTAGAGAGGGGAAGGGAGGGAGAAAGAGAGGGAGAGAAACATCAATGTGTGGTTGCCTCCCGAGCATCCCTACTGGGGACCTGGCCTGCAACCCAGGCATATGCCCTGACTGGGAATCAAACCAGTGACCCTTCAGCTCACAGGCCAGTGCTCAATCCACTGAGCCACACCAGCCAGGGCACAGTTAAAAACTTTTTATAAAGCACTTGAATCAACTGAATATGTTCAGACATTCAAAGGCTTGAAGACTGAATATGAGCAAGAAAAAGACAGACAAAATCAGAAATTGACCAGTGAACCATCTACACAGCCCGGTAACAGACTTCACAGAGATACAGGAACCTTGGAAGAGGATGAAGATGAAAAGGAGGAAGGAGACACAGTTGTGGCACCAGTGGAAAAATCTAAGCCAGAAGATGATTTTCCAATACTTATGAAAAATTTATGGAGACTAAGAAAGCAAAAGAAAGTGAAAACAAGGAAAACCTTCCCCAGCGGACTCCTGGTAGCTTCACACGAGTTTACTCTCTCCCGCTCCGCCAGGGCTGCGGTCGGAGCGAGCAGTGCAGACAGCGATCTGCAGTGGCACAGCAAGTCCTCACGGACGCTCTTCCAAAACTACGAACTCGGCGACGTCAGTAACAGCCACCGAGGGAAGTTCGGATGGTTTAGTGGATTATCCAGATGACAAAGAGGGAAATGAAGAAGAAGAAACAGCTTCTAGGAAAAAAGCCTTGGCTCATAAAATATTTACTGGGGTCTTGCCGCAGTGCCGCAACAGTTCACCGTGTGAAAATCCGAATCAGAAAGCTTGCTCACTCGGACTTACAAACACACACGGAGTGGCAGAGAGCACTCGGTGTGGCAGCTAGGAGACTTCAGCTCGGCAAAGACCAGGCTTCCCAGGAACTTGATCGCTTGCTAGTAATTAAGGGGTTTGCCTTGTAGGCTGTCAAATAAATAAGTGAATGAACGAATGAACGAACGAATGAATGAATGAATGAATGAATGAAAAGTTGTAGTAACCAGAACCTGAGAGACAGCTTCTCAGCAAGGAAACTCTCGGGTTTGGGGACGGTTTCAGAGGAGAGACAAGGCTGATAAAATAATATTAATGCAGGGTTGCTCCAGGGGGTGTCGATCTAGAAACAATGATATGTAAAACATCAGATGAATGCCCAATAACATTACTTGTATAATGGTGCTGACCATGTTGTTCTTTCCATCAGTTGCCTCTTTTTAAATGAAGTTTTTATGGAAAATAAATTTAACTATCGTAAAAAAATGAAGTTAAGCTGCTAGGACCCTTTCTTTGAAGAGTTAACAGAAATTCAGCCTTTCTATGTAGTTGGAGGGAAGTACGTCCTGTGTTATATAGCACAGGTATATTTGCTTTTTAAAAAAATATGTTATTGCTTATGCTATTACAGTTGTCCATTTTCCCCCTTTGCCCTCCTCCACCCAGCCCACCCCCACTGCCACAGTCAATCCCCACACCATTGTCTGTGTCCGTGGGTCCTTCATACATAGTCTTTGACTGGTCCCTTCACCTTCTTTCAGTCAGTCCCTTCTCCCCCACCCCCGACATCTGTCAGTCTGCTCCACGTTTCCATGCCGCTGGTTCTATTTTTCTCATTAGTTTATCTTGCTCACTAGATTCCTCTTATAAGCAAGATCATATGGTATTTGTCTTTCACAACCTGGCTTATTTCACTTAGCATAATAATCTCCGGTTCCATCCATGCTGTCGCAAAAGGAAGGCGTTCCGTCTCTCTGCTGCGTAGTATTCCATCGTGCGAATGTACCACAGTTTTGTTTTGTTTTCTTGATCCACTCATCTACGTCTACTGATGGGCACTTAGGCTGTTTCCAGCCCTTGGCTATTGTAAATAGTGCCGCTATGAACACTGGGGTGCACAGGTTCTTTTGAATTGATGTTTCAGGATTCTTTGGCTATATTCCCGGCAATGGAATTGCTCGGTGAAAAGGCAGTTCCATTTTTAGTTTTTTGAGTAAATTTCATACTGTTTTCCACAGTGGCTGCACCAGTCTGCATTCCGACCAAGAGTGCACTAGGGTTCCCTTTTCTCCACATCCTCTCCAGTACTTGTCATTTGTTGCTTTATTAATGATGGCCATTCTGCTGGGTGTGAGGTGATATCTCATTACAGCCTTAATTTGCATCTCTCTGACGGCTCGTGACAGGTTGAGCTTTCTATACCAGGCATTTTCATATATATTTTGATGAAAACAAACAAGCTGGATTCAAAGTGGACAATTTCTTTAATGTAACTTTAGAATCAGCACTTTTAGAGACAGCAGGTACCAAAAATCAGCACAGTAGTGTTCCAAAATGATTTTCTCTAGAAGCGAAAGTTGATTGAACAGAATGTTCTCAGGTGCCTACCAGCACCGTCTTTTATGGGAGATGCTTTGGAGTCACTTCTTGCTTTGTTAGTAAATTGCCTCTCTCCCCAAAGCTACAGGCAATTTCAAAAGTGTAATTTATAAAGAATAACATACAAAGGATCGTGCTGAATTAAGTGGAATTTAATGTCTAGAGGCCATTTTGATCCAAGAAGTTACTTCATTGTCAAAGTCAGAATGCAGCACATGGAGCTTTTCCATAAACAAGCAAGGGTGTAATGTGAAAGCCACTTTTTTTAAAGAGTAAAAGCACATTCCATGTACATAAATGAGTTTAAAATAATAAGGTGAGGCAAACAGTTAAGAGGTTTCATTTTTAGAGCGAGCAAGTCAACTATAAATATTTTAATGTTTGCTCATCTAGGATCTGAGATAATGCTGAGAAAAACAGCCCCCAAACTACAATTTAATGCATTGGGGAAAAAAAGCTAAAAATCGTAATTCTAGCTATAATCTTCACATCACTCTTGTGATGCGTCATGGGTCCATTTTTCTTGGAATAGCTTAGACTGAAGCAGTTTTCCCTGTTTGGGAGATTTTGTAGGTAATTTTAGTTTTGAAAAAAATGGGCTGTGTAGGGTATGAAGTATAGTTTTTAATATTCTTGACTTCTGGCTCTACCATCTGCCTATTGAGTGAGTCTTAAGAGGCACATATAGTTGCCTGGTACATCAGTTTCCCAATCTATAAAAAAGGGGCATAGCATTTGACCTGTCCTCTTACTACATTGCTGTGAGGTCCAAATATACTAGGGGGTAAAAATAACTGTAAAATAAAAATCACGGAGAACAGATACGGAAGTATAGTCACTTCTGACCAAGCTCTTAACACCATCCCTGACATTATGAAGAAGGAACACACACTGTCTCACTGAGTCCTCAGAATGGGAGACCTTTTATGATTCCTATGATTCCTACTTTACAAATGAGGAAGCTGAGAGATTAAGAACTTGGTAGTAGGAACAATGATAGCTAGCACTGCCTGAGGGCAGACTATGGGCCTGGTATTATTCTAAGCATGTATTTTTACATGTATTCATTCATTTATTCTTCACAACAGCCTGGTGAAGAATTCTCTATTAGCCCCATTTTACCGAAGAGGAAACGGGAGCACAAAAATCATTCCACAGCTAGGAAATGACAGAGTTGGTGCTGGTCCACTAGTGAATAAGACAAAACTCAGGCTCTCGTGATGCTTACATTTCAGAAATGTAAGGCAACGTTACTGTGTTAGCATGAAAAATGGGTGCCTCTACCAAGAATTGCCTCTTTTATTTAAGACCACATTTGAGATGAGATTGGGTCCTCAAGGCATTATGCCAGTGGTCATCTCTGGAGCACACTATTGCTTTCACTTGATTGGCTGGTTGCTTTATCTCAGAAGTCATAAAACAGTGACTGAAAGTGGCTGTGTCCTCCTCAAGAACCGGAGTTGATCTACTGCCTTGACACGCTCCTTTCTTACTGTTATAGCACCTCTCAGCCTTTCAACCTCAGCTGTCCTCGGAGGCAGCTGGTTCCTGCACCTCCTCGTGGTAGAGAGTCAATTCCTGGGATTCTCTAACGAATGTACACTTTCCCAGCCGAGGCTGGGGCTCAAGACACCACACAACACTGTTGTGAGTGGACACTCAGAGCAGCTGAAGGATGAAGCCAACACAGAGAGGGGGACAAATGCAGAAATCCACAGAGAACTGGAGCCAGCACCCCAGTGTGCCTTGGCTGGGGTGTGCCTTCCCCGGGGATGTGAAATGTGAGATCATAAATCCCCTGAGGGGTTAAGCCATCCTGAGTCCGGTCTGTGCTTATTTGCAGCTCTAAGTATCCTCACTAATCCAGCATCCTCAAGGCCCCTTTGTTTTTAAAAACATGTATGCTATAAAGCACCCCATTTCCCAGAGGTACTAGCCAAGAAATTCTCCCACAGACCAACGAAATTCTCAGTCTTCCGATGCCCTCTGTCTGCCCTTTTCTTTTTCTTACCTTTACCCCCTTAGACAACTACTGAAAGGAGCTTGGTGCATGGACATTGCTCTGGCATTACCAGATCTATGTGAAGATACTTGAAGAGAAATAATGCTTTGAAGTGAAAGCATGTTTCCTAGTGTTATTGAATAACACAGAAATAGGACTTAGCCACGGACCCCCACTGCGGTATTCATGGTCTGGCTGCTTTGGTGAGTGCCAAAGTGCCTTCGGGGGCCTCCTGAAGCTTCTTTCCTTTCTTTGATTGCATTCACAAGGATGAAAAATAAACAAGGCATGTTAATTACTGAGGGTTATTCATTACTTTGTCCAAAGTCTCAAAGCTCGAAAAGAATCAAAATAATTTATTTTCTGAATTAACTCACCATAGCTCCCCAGCCAGCCACCACGGGGACCGTCTTCAGTGCTTGTGGAAAATGCTTCTTTGCTGTAAACTGTAGGGTCCCTGGAGCAAAGCGATGAGATGTTTCCGTGGGCTGGATACAACAATTAAGGCTTTTTCAAAAGATGTGCAGATAAGACTGCTTGAAAGTTTTGAAGCAATTTTATCCTAGGAAACTCAGCCAATTCTAAATTAGCCCAATGTTGAAATTTCCTTTGCCCATCCCAGAAGAATGATGATGTCCCCTCCTTTTTTTTAATTCTGTAAATTGTATTTATTCATTTTTGTCATAGGCAAACACAGAGAAAATACAGAGGGAAGTACAGGAGAATAAGAACACCAGCACCCATAGAGAAGTCATAAGGATTTAACAAATGGTAACATTTTGCCATATTTCTGTTACATGTAAACATAATGATGGATTTATCTCTATTTGATTCATGAGATAAATTATTAAGTTAAACCAAGAGTCCCATTTCCATTTTTCTTGTTACAGGACCTTAATTAATCCTTTAAATTCTGATCTTTCTGCAACTGTGATTTCAAAACAGAAGGGACAGGTTGAGGAGCAGCCATAAATACTCCAAACAGGATTTCGATGGGGCGTCACGGCTACCTCAGCACGGGCTGTGGTGGGAGAGGGGCGCTGCGGGGAGGCACAGGTTCCGTAGGCACCACCGAGGCAAGGCCTGAGGATCGTGGGCTTTGAGGAGACTGAAAGTCTGAAGGCAGGCAGGTCTTTTTTGCTGATTTCCTTTAATGCGTGCATATTCCAAGGTTTCATTTTGCAAACATCTCTCTTTTAACTGACATCCACACGCAATTCGAACTGCAGAAGTTTGGAAACTAACTCCCATCTGTTCCCCTATTTAATTAACACACACAGTCCCATCTCACCTCTGCAGGGCTCAGACAACCTTCCTTTCTTCCATACATGAGTGTAACAAAGTTCCCTCGGCTGCCATGCCAGCCGTCCAGTCCCGCTGAAATTCCTTTTACAAGAACGTATAGATTTTTGTAGCTTTTCCCTGGTTTACAACCATCCTAGAATAAAAGCAGAGTTCAAAAAAGGGTTAAGTCCAATACGGTGACAGACACAGACGGACGTACCTCACAAAAGCCATCTCAGTAACTGTCTTCATTCCCAGGCAGGAACAAAGCAAGCAGACAATGCTTATTGATCTCGATTTAAAGCAAAATTATCTATTTCCCCCCTCTTTCTGCTGGTTATATCTTGGAGAAGCGTAGACAATTAGAAATCCAGTTCTGGGAACAGACAGTGGTGATGTTTACACCACACCGTGGATGCGCTTAATACCACTGAACTGCATACTTGGAACGGGTTAAAACAGTCCATTCTTTGTTATGGATGTTTTACTACCGATTTTTTTTAAAAAGCAGATTTCACAAAATATTTAAAGAATGGTTACCACTATAAAGGACACATGGACATAACCAAGGGGGAGGGTGGGAGAAAGGGAGGGAGGTGGGGTTGGCTGGGGTCGGGGGCAGGGGTGGGGGGAAATGCGGACAACTGTAACTGAACAATAATAAAGTAATAAAATCTTTTTTAAAAAAAGAATGGGTGAATGAAATTGTAAAAAGCTAACCTCCTATCGTGTCTTTGGGGCAAACAGAAAGCACTTCCAGAGTTGAGAAGATGCAAGCCCAGGCCGCGTGTACAGGCACCGTGTGCGGCGCTATTCCTCAGACACTCTGTATATGGAGGTCCGCTCTTGCTCTTTGCTTCCTAAGCCAGAAAAAGAGCAGGATATGTGACGGTTAAAACCATGAGCCCTTCCAAATTTAAAGTATGGTTTTACTCTGCTGGTAGACAAAACCTTCTCTCTGTTTTTCTCCTGTCTGGACTTCTCCAGTCAGTCCCCTGGTCATCCAAGTCCATATGGCATTATCTGATATTAAAAATGCACAATTTTAATCTGTGTTAGCTCACAGTTGTTTACTTTGATAAGCTTTCTCTGCTAGCACGTTGTGCAGATCAGGTTACTGCGGAAAAGTCCTAACAAAGCTGTATACCAGTTTTGTTAAACATTTAGCATCTGGTTCCCAAAATCCACTAGTAAAGGACTCAAGAAAGGTAATAAGGTGGTCCAGTTCATTTCATTCTGATGACCTGTTCCCGGAGAATGTAGGCCTTACGTGCTCCAGAAACATCTGACCACAACCAAACAGAAAAGCAGGCCATTAGAATCTCTCCCTGGCTTGACCTCAGTTTACAACCAGCCAGTATATGATGAAAGTTTAAGCTGCTTTTCCACATAAGTTATTTTCCCCACTGAAAATTGCTCCCAGCTGTTCTGACCCAGATGTGTTGGCAGCCCACGCTGTGAGGGCCATTTTACAGGTGATGAAGCCTCAAACAATAAAATTTACACAACTTGTATACAGCTGGTGTCCAATATACACTTGGACTTCTAACACTGTCTCCTCCAAAAATACAAACAAAAAAAGTGGTGGTTTCCAGGACTTCACTTGGGGCTCAGTTAAAAGAAGATTTCAGTGCTGTAGGCCCGAACTTATGGAGGGCTTGAACTTAAGAAGCAAGAACAAGATTAATTACCCGGTGTTTCTTTGCCCCTCAAGAATTCAGCTTGCTTTAACTGCAGACCGCTCCAGGCCAGCGAGAGGATGCTCAGAAATTGTCCCTGGGACCCAGCTTCCAAGAGAGCTAAGTTGTGATGTACAGCTGAGCCCCCTGAGTTGAGTTCACCTTTTAGCTCTACGTTGACCCATGGGCCAAGTTTGCTCTTCCCGTCTCGTCTAAATGATAGATCATTTTTATTCGGTAGAAGTTGTTCTAAAATTCGTGCAATATTACATTTCATCAGGAAGTCACAGGATAACTGAAGAAATGACTGATAATCAGGGTTTTTCTAGAACAGTCATGGGCAGTTTAACACATATCAGATGCTTCATTAAAAAGAAAGAACACTATGAAAAGTAGTGGCATTAAACACAGCGGGATGAGGTGAGCAGAGCTCCCCATGAAATTCCCATCCTCCACCGGCTCTCACAGTAGTGATGAGACATGCGCATAAACTGCGTTCTCACTTTTTCCTCCTGGTAAAATCCGAAGGGTGACCAGCAATGCCCTTCCCTCCTTTCCCAATGTTCCCTGATAAGGTGAGACTAACGCCCCCTTTGAAGGACAGCACAATAAAAATAGGGTGCCCAGCCACCAGGTCCCACGGACTCGGTGGTAGTGAGAACACTTGCTGCCCGCCACCTCCCACTAGTGCCTGCTGTGGCCTGGGCGGTCCTGGCCCCACAGCAGCAGGACCAGTGGGGAATGTGAGAAACCGCACGGTGGGTGTGAGCGAAATGTGTGCAGGAAATGGAAGCTGGCCCCTATTTGGAGCCGACAGACGGTAGTTTGAATACTCTTGCTCACAGTGGTTTCGTCATTTTCCGTATAGCGTATCTACAGCTATTATTTACTGTATGGTGGGGTAACATATTTTTCTTTTGCAATAAACCTTTTAGCGACAATCATCTTCAAAGAATCAAAACACAGTTTTAGGGAAAAATCAAAATACTAATGCTGTAGTTGAATGTGTAACTTGCATAAACTATTTATTGACACCTAGCATCCATGAAAACCAGAAAACATAAATTTGCCAAGAAGCATCAGATTTACTTCAAAAGTTAGTTGCTCCTTTAAGTAAACCACACTCCAAAGTGACTGACTGAATACAAGCAGCTGCCCTAGGTACGTTTTCATATCACTCTGTGAGGCTTAATTTTTCATTTAGATGCAGTGACAGTTCCTCTAAGCCAATCTGACGCATTTTCAATGCCAAATGTTCTCATGCACGCCTGAAAAGTGAAGCATCGACTGCCAATAGTCACCACTGGCAGCAGGTGAACTATGGAAACAGTGATACGACACCAGCTGTGTGTGTATCAGGGCCATCAGGTGCTTTAAATGAGAAATTCATTAATTCTAATAGGGTTGATTTAAAAAAAAAAGAACAAATTCGTGGAATAAAATTAAAACTTTGGAAAGTTTATCCTGCCAAAGGTGAAAACTCTAGCATTATTCTGATTGTTGTTATATATATCCAGTTTAAAAGTTCGTCATGGAAGAAGAACTTTGTTTTGGGAGGTAAATGATTATCATGAGCAGAATCCTGGTAGACACAATCCTGTCGTGAAGTTACGAGCCTGTAGGATGAAAATGCACTTGGACAGGGCAGTGGAACATGTCTAGTCTGCACTTGTGTCCAAACAAGGTCTGGTGGCCCACCACTGGAGATGGAAGCTGTGTTGTCATATTGTGCACACACACACAGAGTCAGGGGATCCCAAAATTCTCCTTCCCATCTACCAACTGACTTAGCATATTGGAGTCTTTATGATAACTGCTTTGTAAATATCAACATAAATGTCCTATGATGCTCTGAATTTTAGCCACACTTTGTTCAAAAATCATTTGGAAGTATTGAGTGAACGTTTTTTGTTTTAAATTCAGCTTTTAGAAAAATTACAAACAGGCAGGACCAGCCACATGATTTGTGGAGCCCCGAGGGAAATGAAAACGCAGAATTTCAAGATGGCGGCAGCAGGCCGAGCATGGAGGTGTCTGTGCACGAGGCCCTGGGCTCCCGCACGAGTCACAGGCCTGGGAAGCTGGCCCACAAACAGGAAAACACTGAAATGTATCCTGCAACGCGCGGGTGGTGGGGGGGGGACAGTGAGTGCTTTAATGAAGCACAAGATTTCATTTCAAAATTCTATAATTGTGCCCTCGATGATCTCAACCTGTGAGGAGAATATTTTGAGGGAGTTCCTATTTTTATTTAGGTAAATTTAGATTCTGTCCACAAATAGGGTGTAACTGAGAAGGCCTACAATTCCGAATCATCTAAATTTGGGGAACCATTCAAAAGAATCATAAATAGAGATAACTTCTTTGACAAGTTATCATAAAAATATTTGTCAAAGAAAGGTAGTCTGAATAAAGGCCAATATTACGTAGGAAATATCTGGTCTGAATTATTTACACATTTCAATAGCTTTAAAAATTAGAATTGAGAAGAGGCTTAATTTAACAGAATTGCTCTCAGCTTACCAACTACTTCAATACCTTTAGAGAGTATTTTCTCAATTAAATATATTATGGTCTATTGCGAAGTCAATGGAAATATCAGCAATTTCAAATTTACTAAGCCCAACAGGCAGACAATTTTGTGGAAGAAAACTTAAAATACTAAAACTATTGAAAAACACTTTCTGCATAAAAATACCGTAACAGATAAACTAAGAAACTGATTACGGTGTGTAAGCACAGGGTGCAGCAGAAGTAGGGCTATAGTTGTGAGTATGCGAAACAATTTATTCTTGTATTATTGCTTATTATTGTGTTATTTTCCATACAAACAACTGTGAACCTACTTTTGCCCCACCCCATATGAATCAAAAATTACATTCTGCTTCAACTTTTTTAACATTTAGACCATGAGCAGAAAGAATACTCTCAAACTTGTTCTAATGTGCACAGATCGATGTTCTTCTATATCTTCCAAAGAATTTTATATTTGAGAGTAGCTCCTGACTAGCATCATTGTATGGGTCCACCAGTATAAGAAACCACCTTGTGAGTCACTAAGTAAATCTTTCAGAAAAGCTATTCTGATTGTTTTTAGGTCTTCCATTCATGGTCAAAGTATCTTGATTTGGATGACATTGTAGGGTTACCATGGTAATGACAATAACAGTCACCCTTTCCTAAGCACCTGCGGTGAGTCCGGCACTTTTCAGCCATTAGCTCATCTGATCTATAAAACAAGCCCTAGGAGAGGTAGGGCTGGACCAACCAACTTAGCTGTTGAAGAAACTGCCTTAAGGTGGTTTGGACACTTCTCCAAGATCACGTAGCTGGGAAAGTATCTGAGACCAGGCCTCCTGACTCTCAGACCAGAGGACTTTCAACCACCCACTGGATGAGTTCACCATCGATCCTGATTGAAAAAGGACAAGTGCCCGGGGAAGTTTCTGGGAACCAACCCAGATCTCTGATGTAACCACCAAAATCCTGCTGCCTCTAACGGGACTAATCTGTGCTGCTCATCGTTGCTGACTAGCTCACATCTTCACTTTCTGGCACCGTTAACAAGGGTCCATTCAGGCTCCAACACTTATTCATCACAAGCTATATCTGTGCAAGGTCCTGTGGGGACACAAAGAGAAAGCAGATGTGGCGCCCGCCCCCCAGACCTTTCCCTCAAG
Source organism: Macrotus californicus (assembly GCA_007922815.1). NCBI lineage: Eukaryota > Metazoa > Chordata > Mammalia > Chiroptera > Phyllostomidae > Macrotus > Macrotus californicus. The sequence continues at coordinate 37,914 of VMDR010000987.1, forward strand.
CGAGGAGACAAGGGGTGACGTTGCCATTTAAGTCCTCTGGGAGACTTGGGCCACTAATCAAAAAAATTTGTTCCAAAGAGTCTTAACAAATCAGGAAAACGTCTGTCAATCATTCACCGCCAAACTCGTGATGTTGCACTGAAGAGACGTGCTTTACCTTAACATAAACGATCTTCCCTTACAGCGGTGGACAGGATATCATGATGTCCGTAGACCAAACCACACTAATCAAGTTTAGACATGAACCATCAGGACCTAACCCCCATCCACTGAGTACTCGGAGCCATACTGTGCTGCTCGAGTTGACAGGGGCTGGGGGCTGGATTTTGCTTTCAAAATCCCATTGTTTATTCGACCTTAGCATGGCTGTGCGTACAGAGAAGGCACAAAATGGAATCTTTCTAGCTGGAACTCTCCTTTGGAACTCCCCCATGGGCCTTCGCTCAGCGTCTGACTCCCAGGAGGCCTCCGGCTATTACTAAACACACAGAGTTACTGTATAATATCGCTGATACCAACTTGTCCTTGGCAGGCCAAGAAGGGATTTCTGGAAAAGTCATTAAAAGTCTGCCTCCAATACTCACTTCAAGGCAAACCTTACCCAGGGCAGGATCGTACAAGACGGGATCTTTGATGGGGCTGGCAAGGAGAATTTTAGGAAATTCCCTTCAGCAACTTTAAGGGATGAGGGGGATCTGTTGCTTTTTTCTCTCTCCCAAATTAGCTCTTCCAAAAGATGTCAACAGAAGAGGAAACAGCGTTTTCTGGAGTTATCAAGCCATTGCCATGTGCCTGGGCTTAATGTGGTGAACATGTGGCGAGGATGGCAAACCTGTGATTGTCTCCCCTCTGATGTCCCCATTCCTCAGAGCCACGATAATTACAGTGACTGCAGCAGAGGCTGTGATGTGCTGCCCAGGTCCCCCTGCAGAGCTGAGGCGCTCGGCCCCCCGCTGAGGGTGGACTGCTGCTGAAGGCCCCCAGCTGAGTCGATGCTCAGGCCTTGCCTTTGGCAAAAGGGAGCTGCCCTGCCCAAAGTTGCACACCCACCCCAAGGGCAGTGCCCACACAGGTACAGGGGTGCAAAGGCCTGCACAACTCTAAACTGGGGCCACCCCAGCTCCCCAGAGGATCGCCCGAGGCCTTGTGTGCAATTGCATTGTATTATAGTTCCACTACCCCCTCTGTCCCATCGTGTGTCCCGCAGTCCACAGGCGTTGATCCCCATCCCAGAGTCTGCCTCCTGGGTAAGCAGGGTGAGACACTGACCATGGACAGAGCCTGGGACGGGGCAGGCACTCCATGTGCTTTGTGTCTAACCTTTGCGGCACCTCTGCCAACCGGGCATTATTAATTTCACTTTATAGGTGATAAAACCGAGACTCAGAGAGGTTGCGTTCCTTGCCTAAAGTCACACAGCAAGTGAGCCACAAGTCAGCTCATACAGCCAGGCCTTTAGCCTTAAATCCCACACAACTTACTACATGCATGGCACTAAGCCAGGCCCCAGCAATTCTAACCACCAATATGTTTACGAAGTGTAACTTTCGCTAAAATAGAGTAGATATTTTAAAGCTGAATGGAGCATGGCTGCAAAGGGGAGCACGAGGAATGCCTTGGGGTAAGAACACACAGGCCCGTAGCTGAGTGAAGGGCACTGCACTGGGGTCAGCTTCCTGGTGTTGATGACGGACTGTGGCCTCTATGGGAGATGTCATCACTGGGGCGGCTGGGGGACGGGGACAGGGGGATTTATGGCACTATTTCTGCATCTTCTTTTGAAACTAAAAGTATTTCAGAATAACACGTACCAACATTTCTAAAGCAAAGAAAGAGCGAAACATAAGAGTTTCTGATGTCTTAAAAAATATTCTTCAAAAGGGAAGTTAAAAGTCATTTCACAATAATACCAAAGCATACCATTCATTAATCAGCTATCAATAAGGAGTTAATATAAATACTTTTCTGTGCTTTGAGGAGGGCTGAGAGAGACTTTTTCCCCCTCAAACTAACGACGTGAGATTATGGTGGACCCTAAGTTTCCTTCCTAATTGTGGCTTCAAATGAAACAACACACTAAATAGTAAACCCTTTCCCCAGAGAAAGTGGAAGGGAATGTGCCTATTACACTTCCTCTCTTCACAACAGCTTCCCAACATGGACTTCCAGGCAGCAACAAGGATGCTATCACCCATAAGGTGGGCCTGTCTCCACCGTTCTCTCCCATCAGCCCTCCAGGGCACCAGCCCTCAAACGGGGCTCTGGCCTCCCACCATTACGATCCAAACAAAGGGATTGCCGGGCCAGCAGGTGTTGTCTCCCCGAGGCTGGGTCCTGGAATCCAGCCCAGCTCCTCCTTCCCCAGCGAACTAGCCTATCCAATCCACAGTGGCACTTACGTGCGGGGGCATGAGGTACTGGAGGGGAGGGAGACAGTGGGTGGGAGGGAACCAGGACTGGGGTGGGCTGCCGCCGTCTGGAGAGGGGGAGGTGCTTGCAAAGACAGTGATATAAACACCAGACAAGACAAACACTGTGTGATTTCACTTGTATATGGAATCCAAAGAACCATATAAATGAACAAACAAAACAGAAACAGACTCATAAGTACAGAGATCAAACTGGTGGTTGTCGGAAAGGAAGGAGCTGGGGCCTGGGTGGTAAAGGTAAAGAAGGGATGAAGAAGTACAAATTGGAAGTCACAAAATAGTCATGGGGGTGTAAAGTACAGCACAGGGAACATAGCCAATGATATTGTAATAACCATGCGTGGTGCCGGGTGGGTCCAGGAAACGGCAGGGGGCCACTTTGTAAAGTATACAACTGTCTCATCACCATGCTGTACACCTGAAACTAACACACAATAAAAGTGAATGTAAACTGTAATTGAAAATTTTGTTTAATATTTTAAAAAAGAGAGAGGGAGAGAGTGACATAAGATTCAGGCCCAAACTCATTCACTAATCTCTCCTCTGACCCCACCAGGAACGTCTTGCAGTAGTGGGCAGCGGTTACACTCATGGGGGCACTTACGTGGTTTCTGAAACTCTAATTTCCACTTGAAAGTTTAACGTTTACCTTTGGCAACAGGCACTGATAGTTATTTTCCTTGGTATGACAGGCTTTTTTTACTCCTTTTCAAAGGAATGTCTGCCAGATAACCAAGTCTAAGTAACCATAGTCTGTCACTTGTTCCTTCATGTAAAAAATGGTATTCCATGAAGAAAAAGCAGCTAATTCAGCTTGTGACTCTTTTTAAAAATACTCACCCAAGGATATGTGTATTAGAGAGAGAGGAAGGGAGAGAGACAGAGACAGAGAGAAACATCACCATCAATTCACCCAACCAGGGATCAAACCCACAACCTAGCTAGGTATGTGCCCTGACTGGGAATCGAACCCACAACCTTTTGGTGTACTGGACAGTTCTCCAACCAACTAAGCCACCTGTCCAGGGAAGAACGTGACTCTTTCCCAGATGCTTTTCCCCGAGATAGCCACCCTGGTTCAGTGTCCTTAAGAGGTAGTTCATATGTATTTCCCATTTGGTCACACAGAAATTTAAAAATACATGCATTCAGGGGTCAAAATTAACAGATTTTACTGCCCACTCAAGGGCATTCTTAAGTGAAACTGGCTTTTTTAAAAAAAATTAGTATTTGGTGATGAATAACCCAATGTCATTGCCTCAATTCTTGTGAAAGCGGCTACCGCCCCACCCGCCATTGCTTCGGGCAGTGCAAACATCAGCACTGTGGAAAAGGAAAATAGCAGCATAGGAGGGCCCCCAGCAGCTTGCAGAACACACTTGGAGAGCTGCCGAGATACCACGACGGAGGCAGGGATGGGGATGGCGCTTTATGAGAGATAAAATAGGTACACTGGTCCTTTGGGGCTGAGGCATGAAAGGGGTGGAAGCTCGTGTGAGACAAAAGGAAGATGATAGATGAGGAAGAGGGAACTGCATGTGCAAAGGCTCAGAGGCACGACAGGTGAGGCACCTGCAGAGAATCTCGAGTAACACAGCGTTTGTGCTACAGCTTAGAGGCCACCACAGCCCTACGCCTTTACAGCTCACAACCCAAGAACAAAACCCACCATAGCATTTAACAGGAGCCTGCAGGGCTCGAAGCATTCAGTTAATCACTGAAATAACTCCATGGGATCAGTGCTTGTACAGATGAAAAAACTAAGATGGGAAATGAGGAGCTTAAATAACTCGTACCAGGTCCCACAGCTAGTAAGTGACACAGCCAGGATTGGGCACAGGTGGCCTGACTCCAGAGTGTGCTATGACAGACGATTTCTCATAAGAGATTCTACCTGCTTCCAATTTGGGAAATCCCAATTGGCCGACCTAGGCCACAGGCCCATCTCTGGGACCGATCCTGTCAGGGGACACAGGCCCATTCCGGTGGGGATGTGTCCAATCATGAAGTAGCACACAATGGATTCTCTACAGCAATGAGAAGGGGTGGGCTACAGCAGCTTTCCACAGTGTGGACGGTGCATCTTCCTAACGTGACATTGGACAAGGGCAGACCCCAAAGAGCCCATCCTGTGTGGTTCCATTTATATGTGACATTTACTGTGCAACAATTAATTAAGCCATATACTTGTGTACTTTTCTAAAAGTATTTTCTCACTTTTATTAACTTTTAATTTTCTATAAAGTCTGTAGTGTAAATAAAATTAAAACTGGGAAAAAGATACACGAAGGAACTTTATTCAGCCAGGGTGGCAAACGGACTCCTCAAAATGAATAAAAATGTCTTGTGTCCTGAAGGATAGTGAAAACCAAGGATGAAGGGGCATCGTGTTCCAAAGGGCTTTAACGAACATTTGTTCGAGTTTCACTCATTAGCATCATAAAGCAAAAGGAAGGGTCCCGAACACAGAAGCACCCTGTACATGTGCCAGCTTTTTTCAATTAGACCAACTGGGAGGGCGCAGGACTCCCCTGCCCACTGCCACTTTGAGGATGGGTGGGCACGGGGCAGGGCGGGCAGAGGCGCAGAGAGCCGTGCCTCCCTGTAGCCAGACTGTTCCCGTGAGCTTAGCTGCATTTTATAGGTGATAGAAGGTTTCTCAACCTTTAAAACCACGCTCCCTCGTTCAACAGATGTAAATATCTCACACTTTCCTTTAATGTTATTTGAAATTTCAAAATTAATTAAATATTGTGACAAAAGGCAAAGCAAAGCCACGAGACAAAGTGCTGCTTTGTTTTCAAGCTGCCAGGACAGCCTCCGTGAAACCCCAGAGTGCGTGCCCCACCCTCCCCCCTTCTCCCCTCGCCCCCTCGAGAAGCCTCGGTTTATAAATTAATTACAAGCCTTTTCATTTCCTCCAAGGTTTTTGATGAGAGATTTGGGGATGCGGCCACCAGGTGGACGCCATGCCCCGCATTTACAAGCTAGTGGTCTGGCTTCCCAGAGGGATGAGGGACTAAGAAGCAGACGGACCTACTTTGTTTCTAATAAAACCCACAACTCCTTACTTATTCAATAAGCATCATTTGATGGTAATAGCTCATATTTATTGAGTGCTTCCCACGTGCCACACACAGTGTGAAGGGCTCTTCGTGCACTCTGTCACTCGATCCCTCCCACAACCTCAGGTAATGTGAAGTGCCATCCTTCCTGCTTTATGGCCGAGGAATCCAAGGCTGGGGCTGACCAGTGACCTGTCCGAGGTCTGACAATGAGGAAGACAGGGATTACAATGTGGGTCCCAGTCAGGCTGGCCTTGACGAGCATGACCCAGTCAGTGGGCCCTGAACTATCTGGCAGAGCAGGGATTTGAACCCTTGCTGTTCAACTCTAGAACCTGCATGTGGGCACCTCCCAACTCCTGAACGATGGGAGAAAGTGCCACCAAGAACCCCCCCAACCAAAAGGAGTTTTCTGTGAGACCAGGAGAGACCAGATAGGTGACTCCTGACCCCGGGTCCGTGCCAGGACCTGGATGGTCTGGGGATGAATTGTGATGGGGACCCCCACGGTGGCCCTCGAGAGGCATGGCTGGCCTCAGACATTAACGACCAGTGTGAGTGGAAGCCAAATGGCAGCAGTGGGACTGGGGCCAGGCCTGAGGTGGGGCACGGGGCCGGGGGGTGGGGGGACCATCTACTGTCCCTTTCCCAAATCCCATGTGACAGTGAGGCTGATCCTCCAGCTCCTGGCCTTCAGGTGCAGAAAACCTGGATCATACTTTGGCAAGATGAAACTGGACATGGGACCGCCAGCCCCACTGTCCAGAGTAGGGCCCAGTCCTTCTGCAGGTTCACTGGGCCCAGCTGGAGCTCTGATACAGCGGGAAGACTAGGGAGCTGTCCCAGGAAAGGAGAGAAGGTGATACCAAGGTGGCCAAGTTAGTGGATGGTGGCTCAGAACCCTGCTAACCCGACTAACAGAAATGAACCTTCTTCGTGGCCTCACGTAATGAAGGAGATAAGCAGTTATCCTACACTTAGAAGCAGGTCTGTCAAAATGCCTCAGTGAGCACATGTACACCCTGGTCCAGCAAGGGAAGGAGAAGGTTGAAGCCAACTCTTCTGGTTCACACAAAGGCCAGGGGTCTCCGCTGCCACAGGGGCTGGCCAGAAGCTGCTGCTGCTCTCCCCCCAACCGACGATATCATCAAGTGAAGGGGATGAGCTGGCAGCATTCCTTGACGTCACGCGGGGCAGCTCCAAAGACAGGGAGGCCATCGCCTGTGTGGCCCACCCCAAACGTGGCATTCCTGCTTCCATTTTGGTCAATGACTCCCAATCATACACTTTGACATTAACCCCAGGCTGCAAACGAACTCCAGAACACGGGGTCAGAATGAGCTAGAGGATCTGCCATTTTTGGACGATTATCTTTCCTTCCGTGAACGTCCATTCCTTTAGGCCCTAAATGCAGAAGGGAAGTTTCTAGAACAATGGAGGGGTCCACTCTCTGAACCTAGGGCAGCCATGTGGATTGTCAGGAAGGTCACTCACAGCCAGGAAGACTCTCCTTTGTGACTTTGACACCAGAAAGCCTATTTACATACCCCTGGGAAGAAGGCCACAGTTTGTGTGCGTCAGACTAGTAGCTAAAAACCAGACACAATCGAACGTGTGCCAGCTTCCTGACACATGTAGAAGGTTTAAAGAAATAAACGCACACAGAAACAACTGTCACCCTCTCGCCCACTGTCAGCTGCCATAAACCATTGTCTAAAGCTGGCAAACATGAGTCTTTCTAGTTCCCTGCTACTCAAGGCGGGGTCCCGGACCAGCAGCATGGGCCTCACCAGGGAAACTGCAGGGACAAAGGCAGCTGACAAATGCAGGGCCTTGGGGCCTGCCCAAACCTGCCTGGTCAGTCGGAATCCACCTTTTGACAAGTTTGAGAAGTGCCGTTCCACCTCACCCAGGCTGCTTCTTTCCTGGCCAGGGTATTTGCCACACTGACACCACACATGTTGTCAGGCACCACATCCTGACCGACACGCCACAGAGTCCCACGGGCGACCCTCCGCACCCTACACGGGGTGCCTGTTTCCTGCACACCATGGAAAGCGAAGCCCCTTCCAAGTTTCGTAGTCCTCCTGCTCTCTTCGTATCTTCCCTGCCCACCCCCACTGAACTCGTGATGCATGGCAGCCCTTCCCACCGTGTCCCTGCCCGAGTGTTCGGATTCACCCACCCTCACTGCCTGGTCAAGCCGCCTGGCCTGAGATTTCCCCACTGATGCACCCCCCACTCTTCGTCTCTCTGCACTTCCCTCCCTGCCCAGAACTTCACTGCCCTCCTTTGTAGATTTCGCTCACACGTGTTGACTCCTTCAACACCCTGCAAAACCCCTCCACTCTTCCAGAGTCTGGTGTCCTTCAAAACGAAATGAAATGCTTCCTCTGAGGAGGCCTCTGCACCCCAACATAACCTCCTTCTCTGAAGTCCCCAATGGGTGCTCCGTTCCTTGTCACACTCGTCCCTTTCCACCTCCTGTTAGAGTCATTAGTATACGTACCACCTGTCCCCTGCAACGTGTGAACACCTTTAAAACCAGAATTGTGCCTTCCTCATCTTTGTGTCCAACAAAAGTGTTACCACCAGCCAGCCGAGGCGATCAGTGAATCCTCAAACATGCAACACAATCGCACCCCCTTTGTTTTCCTCATTTGCATGTTTATAAGAACCTCACATATTGTGACCATATTTAACATAGTTAATAAATTGCACTTATGGAAAAAATCAAAATTTCTTTAAATGGCACAATCTTGAAAAACCTAGACCATCTGATCCCTAAAGAGACGTTCAATAATGGGTTGTTGAATGAGTAAAGGAGAACAAATTACTTTTCCTCAGTGTAATGATGTGTTCACCCTTCGGCCTCCACTCTGTGAGCTAAACATGGAATTTTGAGACGAGACACGCATGCAGTGTAAGCCTAATGGCCCAATGAAAGTGGGAATTAAGAAGAGAAGTTTCTACCTCAAGGAGACCCTGCGAAGCGATTGTGAAATAGTCCCTTTGATGCTGTGCAGTCACACAGGTTCCCGTCAGACCTCAGAAGTGAAGGTGCTGACTGATCTTCTCAGAGCGCTTACGGCCCTGCCAACATCTAAGCCGCCACCGCAAACGAAGGTGCAAGCGGTGGGGGGTGTTCTCACGGAGGAAGGGGCACACCTGCCAGACGCAGCTGCTGGGAGGGTGGTGAAGATGTGAGAGACGCCATCCTGGAGTTCTCTCATTTGGGTGACATTTGCCTCTGCAACTTCAAATTAATAATGTTTTCGTGACCCTGCAGAAGAAACTTCGCTTTGCTTTGGAGAGCGAGGGCAGAGAGTAGCTTTGGGAGCCCCAAAGCTGGGGCTCAGGTCTGTTCTCTCGGGAGTGGGCTGAGCCTGGTCCCTCACCTGGGGAAGGACTAATGAGATGGGTCATCAGCCCTGCCTGGGACATAGTTTGGAATATGGGGCTGCCTGGTTGGCTTGAACACTCCCGTGGAAAGCTTTCAAACCCACAAGCAGTCCATGAGGGTCTGCAGATGAAAACATCAGATTTTCAAAAGCACTGTAGTCTTAATAAAAATAATGAAGTGGAAAGTATTGGTGTTGCCTTTTTCGGAGAAGGAGGAGGAGAAGGAGGTTCTTAAGATGCTTCTTTTTTTAAACAGTGTCATACAGCTTGAATCTTCTCTTAACAGTCGATCTCTTGGGAAGAGCCAATAAACAAAACGCCTTCGATATTTTGTCATTGGAAATTCAGCTAGAAAAACAAAACTCAAGAAGTTTTAGTGTTTGGTCACTGAATGGACTCTGGTTTTGATTATAAACACCAGCATTTTCAAAGATCTGTTGATAGATGCCAAGCGTATCCAGACTTGGGGCCGGGAGCCCTGGCGGAGTTTGCTTTAAGAAGCAAGATGAGCGGACCACGGCACACACACTACCTGTAACCGCTCCCAGCAAATGGTGGTTCTGGTTAATTAGTGAGGGATTGTTTCCATTAAAACCTTAATAGAATTCAAATCAGCTAAATTAACAGCCAGAGAAACAGCCACAACTAAGTAACATTCCCCTGTTTCCAATTAAGTTGGAAACCTTGGGTGCGGTAACCACCAACATTACAAATTGGGAATCTTTGCCAAAAATGAACGCCTTCAGTGTCTCTCGGACCATCAACCACCTTTGCTAATAGAATGAGTTCACTGACTGTGTGCAGAAAAATAGAATTAAGCAAGCCACTTAAAAGCATTAATTTCTTCTTTGAAACATTTCATGCCCAAGGCTGAACCAGATAAAGGTAAGACTTGAAACACGGGGCTCCGATGGGAGACCACCACATAAGAAGAAAGCAATGTCTCTTGTTTATCGTTTTCATGGCCAACACACTTAAGGAACCCTTGACCGTCTGAAATCCAAGAGAAACGCTATCAGACTGGCCAATGACTGCTTGAACCCACTGGCTCCTCTGCCATCGCTGGTAGCTTTGGATCACAGAGGTCAAAACAACGATGAGGTCAATATTTATAAAGCAGCTTCCAGACTTCATGTGCTCCCGTCTCTAAGAGAAGCATGGTCTTTGATGAAAAGGATGCAGTCTTTTTTCTGTAGTAAGTGTAGCCTGATTGTCCATTAGGAGGCTGTCAACACACCACCCTACAGAACGCATTTGTGATTTTAGGGGCTCTGGGAAGGCTCTGATGCACCCAAATGCATCCCCTTCTGGCTTGTACGTGTCCAAAATTGTGCTATTATAGCTTCAAGGCTTGGGACTAGGGTTCCTATTAGAGATCCCTTCAAGGAGAGACACAGGCTATTATCTGTGAAGGACTTAAGCAGGACCCAGTTACTATAGGAACTTGGAAAGTGAGAGAGGTAAGTTTCTGAAGCTGATCTTGCCATCCAGCCCACCCACCCATCCTTCAGTCAAGTTCCTTTCTTTCCGCCTTGAGTGCCAAGGTTTTGAAATCTATCATATCATTAAAGAGCATGCCTCTCAAGTCCTTGGATTGTACTAAAATGTAAGTGGCTGATATAAATTGTGTTATTTCTTCCAGGGACTTTTGCATTTACTAAGATTCAAAGCCTGAACATGATAAAGCTCTAGACAAAGGTGTGTCAGGAAGCAGCCAGCTCTCTGCTGGAAATTGTCTGTTCTTTCGGTCCATGAGCAGATTTTGCAGAAGGTGGACTTTGGTACTTGGTCTCGAGAGATGATCCCCAGTGAACATCTGGTATTTGCACTTTTACGTAGTGCCTGTGATTTGGAAGAATTTGCTAAGAAGTCGTATTAATTCTTCTTCAAATGTCTGGAAGAATTCACCAATAAAGCCATCGAGGCCTGGGCTTTTGTTTGTGGATGACGATGATAATTATTACTACTAATTCAACCTCTACTTGCAATAGGTCTGTTCAGATTTTCCATTTCTACTTCAATCGGTTTCAGTAGTTTGTGTCTTTCTAGGAATTCAGCCTTTTTATCTGTTATCTAACTTACGGACATGAGTTGTTCGTTGAAGAGCCTTTCCTTACAATCCTTTTCATTTAAGTTTGATGTAATATCCCCTCTTTAATACATAATCTTATAAATCTTAGTTTCCTCTTTTATTTTCTTTCTCAGCCTAGCTAAATATTTGTCCATTTTGTTGATCTTTTCAAAGAATCAATTTTGGGTTTGGTTGCTGGTGGCAAACTACTGGTTTTGTCTGTCTGACGATGTCTTTAATGCACCGTGATCCCTGAAGGACATTTTCACTGGGTGCAGAATTGGCAGTTTCCTTTTAACGTGGTGTAGATATGTTTTCTGGCTTCCAGTCTGTGAAGAAGTCCAAAGTCACTCACTCGTCAGGAATCTGTCTTCTCTCTAGCTTCTTTCCAGAGACTTGAAAAATTTCTTTCTGTAGTTCTGTTGACATGTCTGGTGTGAGTTTATTATTATTGCTTTTTCTTCCTATATTTGCTATTCGCCTTATTTTATTGCTTCTATTATTCCTTCTTATTAATAACTATTTAACTTAGGATGTTTTTTGCTTCTGGACTCTCCTACTCTCTCTTTAGGTCTTTTTAGCATCTGTTAGGCTTTCTCACACTGCCCTATATAGTAGTAAGAGTACAGTAGGGGCACAACTGCCAAACAGAAGTAGACACAGACCAGTGGAACAGAATAGAAAGCCAGAAATACACTCACAGTCATGTGGGCCGTTGGAATATAATCGAAGTGATAGAGCAGAACAGTGCGGAAAAGATGAACTTTTCAATAGTAAATGCTGCTGGGGAAGCTGGGTATCCACGATAGAAAAAAAATTTAGAGACTTCTACTACATACAAAACACAATTCAAGATAGTCCTAAAAACCGTCAGTCTTTTTAGGTACTGACTGGTACAGCTCAGTGGGTTGGGCATCATCCTGCCAACCTAAACTCACTGGGTCGATTCCCAGTCAGGGCACATGCCTGGGTTGCAGACGAGGTCCCCAGTGGGTGGTGTGCAAGAGGCAAACCAGTTGATGTTTCTCTCACACATTGATGTCTCTCTCCTTCTCTTTCTCCCTCCCTTCCCTTCTCTCTCTAAAAGTAAATTAATTTAAAAAATCTTTTAGAAGATAATAAAGGAGATTATTTTGTGTCAAACTAGGAAGCACAAAACGTCCACTTGTTTCATTTTAAGTGATGCTCATTTTTATTCACTTGGAAAATATTCTGGAAAAGCAAAGACCCTGCTGCTGAGGCAAATGCGTTTCCATCACACCGTCAGTTAGGGCTCACTGCTGGGAGACATATTCTCGAAAGTAAAAGGATGCAGCTACTACTGACAAGTATTATTACCTCTCGCATTGCCCAGGTAACCTGTTAGAAAAGGGTTCACGTAGGGTAGAAATTTACAGACAAAATGATGCGGGTAAAAAACTTCATAGGAATCCTTCCAGCGATGCCAAGCACAAATAAACAAAGTGTTTTTACACTTTGCCAACTAGCTCAGAGAGAACGGAAAGAAGAAAAGTTATTAGTTAAGGTTGAAAGGAAACTGGCAGGATGTGTATATGGCCGGAGGCATCTTTGCTCAAGAGTAGAACTGAATGTCCTTCCAATCAGTATGCTCATGCTACGGAATGACCGTCCCCCCAGCCCTTCCCCAGCCCTAACCTGACATCTTCTCCCTTTCTCCTCCAGCTCATACATACTTCGAATGTGGCGTCTTGTCCGGTGCCATGCTGGACGTCTGTGGCTGTGTCTGCTTAGTCCTTCTTCCGGGGATCTGCTCCTCCCTCCACTCCAACCAGAGCGGGCTGCCTGCCTTCAGAGGGGCACCCTTGACCTAGCCCTTCTCTAGCATGCTTTGGCTTGGAAGCAAGGAAAGGGAGGCAACTTCTCTGTAATAGCAAAGAATCAGCTGTAAAGCCCACTCTCAATGGCTGTGTTTTCTGCTGTTTGAAAAATAAAAACAAAAATCTGAAACCAATACGCAGAAAAAAGGAGAGGTGAAATCACACCCTTGTCCCCCAACCCATCCTGCCCTGGAGGTGGTTAGGGAAGTTCTACGTTTGCTCCTTTGCCCAAGCCAGCCAGAGTTCCATTTTAGCCCTCAGAGTTCTAAAACATCACAGACTCACAGAAACAGGTGGGCCTTGAGAGGGTGTTGGGTATTGCCCTCTGTCTCCAGGTGAGAGAACCCTTAAAATAAGGCGGCTGTCATATGTAAGACTCCCCACTCTTTCTTCCGTATCCTTTCTTCAACAGTTAATTAACTCTAAGTACTTCCTTGTTTTCTCCTGGCCACTGTGTTCTCCCAGCTTCCTCTCTAGAGCGGACCCTGATTCTCCATCACCTGCGGTCATCAGGTGGGCTCAGGAAGCAGCACTGAAACCTGACAGGCCCTGTGAGCCTGGGTCGTGGGGGTGAATCTGCTCCTCGTGGCGACTCTCCAGAACTGAATTCTCAGGTCTTCCCTTAGAAGATATTCTTACTTCATGCCTAGACAGCCCTAGATAGAACCTCATGGGAGACTGGCAATAAAATCATTTAATTAGCTGATAATAGAAAGCAGATTGGCACTGTTTGTACAACCAGCCTTCTTTTACTTAAACACAGAGATTTCACTGTCCGGTGGCTTTCTTCCAAACACATTTAAACATTCTATACAAGACCTAGTTCCATCCTTTCTTTTTATACAGTTTTTCCCCCTTTTTCGGGGGGAGAATCTCTTTGGATAGTTTAATCTCTCTCAACACGTAGAGCCCAAACCTCAAAACGCCATGTGGGCGAGGCCTTGCGCAGTGGCAAGAGGAGTGGGAGCGATTTCTCAACTTCTGTGTGCCAGGCCATTAAGATGTCCCGGTATCAGGTTTGAGTTTAAAATAACATGGTGACCTTTCCCTCCACTCTCCTAGGATTTTCTGGGTCAAAAACACGTGCCCAGTGCTCCCTGACAATGTCTCAGGAGAAGAATGCCACCCTGTTCATAAAGTGACCTCACAGCCTCCAGGCCGTTCCTGCTTCCGGTTCTCAGGCCTCCGGGCTACAAGCAGGGACCAGACTAGGACGGAAGATGCCACCATTCCTCTGAAGGCCCATGGAAGGCCCAGGGCTCCTCTGGGTCTTTTTTATTTTTGAGGAGACACTCTGGGAGCCTCTGACAGGTTCCTCATTCTTTGGGGGCTAGTCAGAGTTGGAACAGACCTGTTTGGGCAGCTGTGATCCCAGGGACTGCAGTTCATAATTTCCATTCAGTTAGGAATTTGTGATACATCTTTGAGTACCCTTTCTGGGCCAAGGCCAGGCCCTTCCTTGCTTCAGGGAAGGCAGGCTCGGGGAGCCTGAAAGAGATGCAGGCGTCTGCAGTCCTTGCATCTCCTCAACCCCTACTGGCCTCCTCCGTCCACGGGGCAGAAGCAGCTCACAGCCGTGCGGCTGTCAAGAAGCTAGACAGTTGAGCCGGGAAGGTTGGGACAGCCTTTGCCTTGGGCAATAAGCTGATAATTTTAGGACCTAATCTTGGTAAGTGAAGTCAGCACAGAATGAGGGGGTGGTTTTAGTTTGGTCCAACCAGCAGGTTAAAAATGCCTGAGGAGCCCAGGTGGCCCAGTTGGTTAGACCACTGTCCCCTACACCAAAAGGTTGTGGGTTTGACCCCAAGTCAGAGCATGTACCTTGGTTGGGGGTTCAATCCCCGGTTGGGGCACATACGAGAGGTAACCAATTGATGCCTCCCTCACATTGATGTTTCTCTCTCTCTCTCTCCCCCTCTCTCTCTAAAATCAACAAACATATCCTTGGATAAGGATTAAAAATATTTTTAAATGCCTGAGGCATGTGTGCATCTGACAACTGTTAACATACGTACAGCAAACCCCTTTAGGGACAGAAGAGAAAAGAATGATGTGCCCAGTGACTTTCCCGACCTCCCAAAGGCTTCTAGTCCTAAAGGGCTAGGAGAAATGTCACCTATTTTAAGGGTGTTGTCGATGACTTTTTGTAAAAGTCATACATTTGATTTCCCATTTCGATTATTTGTCTAATGAACCCCTGGGCAGGTGGCTACATGAAACTGTTGGTAGCTCGGTGGTCCAGAAGACAGTGTGGGGTGCCGGCCCTGGGAACTGGGAAGCCTCTCCCTCCTCACTCTGCCCGCTGCCACCAAGCTCCATGAGCCCTCATCCTTTATTATGTGGGTTTTCTATATTTGGAAACAGTTTGGGGGAAAATTTTCCACACTTACTCATTAACTCTGAGTCTTTAATACGCACATTCTTCCATGCCCTTACTTACCGCATTGAAAGGGTTATTGTTGAGAACGTGCATTTGGATGCAGTAGGACGAAGGAGGCAGAGGTTCCAGGCCCTGGTGTGGGGAAGATGCTGACTGCAGAGCTAAGGGGGTTTCCTGAGCTCTGCTGCAAGTGCTGGGCTCTGCCCTCTTGCAGGACATCTGCTGTGACCTTCGAGGGCAGGATGGAGGTTGGGGGCAGAACGCTGCCTTTACAGAGGTGGAGTATGCGTTCTCCATGCTTCCACGATTAGGAGCTTCGCTCCAGCTCTGAAAGGTTTCTGTCCTTCTGTCTCTCGTGCTGGGAATGAGCAAGTCAGTCATACAAGCAAGTCAAGGGGGATTTTAAACATGTCTCACTTATTTCTCATGACGAAAGCAAGATGTTAATGTCAGGAAAATACAGATAAGGAAAACCAAAGGCATCCAGAATTCCCTCATCTTAGGGAAATCACTATTAATACTTATTAAGGTACACATCTTCCCCAACCTGCGCCCACATAATATTAAAGGGAATAACTTACTGAGGGCTCAGGTGTTGGGCTGCAGGGTCCTCATCCATTATTCCGTGCATTCTGCACAAGTCACCAGTCACTCCACCATGACCCGGCACAGCGTGTGGATGGAGGGTGGGCTCTGGAGCCAGACTACTGAGGGGCCAAGCCCTGCTCTGCGTCCATGGGCTGTGTGATCTCAGCACGTTGGTTAATGAACGCTCCGTGCCTCCTCTGGTCTGCCCTTGAAAATGTGGGTAATAATAGTGCCTGCATCATATGGGCTGTCCAGAGGGTCACCTGAGTCAATACACGTGAAACGTTTACTACTTGCTACCTGTGAGTGCCCAGCTCAAGGAGTCATTGATGATCCCCTCTTTAGAGATATGGAGGTCCCACAAGTATTAAGTGACAAAACAGGTATGAAACTTAAATCTTTTCTGACTCAGGGTTGTTTATGATTATGTGTGTGTGAGAGAGAGACAGAGAGATTGATTGATTGATTGATTGATCAATCGATTCTTCCCCACTGGACTCTATTGTAAACATCTGTAAGTAACTGTGATAAGTGCCTCAGCCAGTGGGGGGAGTCCCGAGGAGCTGGCAAAGACAAGGCTGCACCCAGAGCTGCTCAAACAGCACAGGGATCCCCTGGGCTGTTGCTAATGTGCAGATTCTGACTCAGAAGGTCAAGGGGGGCCTGAGACTCTGCATTTCCAACCAGTTTCCAAGTGAGGCTGGTTACTGCTAGTCTTGGAACCACCTGTAGTGAGGTCTTCGAGAAATTTAGCCAGGGAATCTGATTTATCCTGCAGCTTCCTCCTGCTGACTCTTGTTTATAGTAGTCAGTCACCTCCCACCTCCCCCGACCCTGAGTCTGAAATTCTGAGTCCATCTGCAACCTCAGAGCTCCCCAGAAGCTTCCCAGCTGCAGCACGGAGGACCCACGTGGGCGTGCTGAGGCCCCGTGTTCCCAGTCAACAATCTCAGCCCAGGGGGCTCTGCACAAACATTGCTGGGGCTGCTGCAGATCTGCATTGTCTGAAACATTCAGGGCACACTTGTGTTTGTGATTCCAAAAACAAATGCTCACTCTGGAGCCCAGCTCGGGAGGCAGCAGGGAGCACAAAGCCGTGGGCAGCAGAGCTTGGTGAAGGCCCGGGACCACTCTCCACTCCACAGCATCTGCAGTCCTGAAGCCTGCTCTCTTGCCCGCAGCAACGCAAATCATGATCCGCCCAAGTTTTCCACCTGGTGCCATCTGGATGCCCATCCTTCAGACAGGGCATCTTCAGGATGTAATGAAAACGTTACAATTGACCCCCTCTGTGGAAACTCCACGGAATGGTCAGAACGTGTGGCAGACCAACCAGGACTCGGTGTGGTGACATGGAGCAGGTGCTGATGTGGGTAGAACAAACTGGCCACCCAAACCCTGGACACATAGGACAATCTGTCTAGAAAGGCCTTTCACTGTGGTGTTTCCACATCGGGGCCAACTTTTCACTGTTCTTTATCCCAGCAGAAGCCAGGTAGGCCCTGACAAAACCGGAAGTGAGGGGAGTGACAGGCTGAGAATTAGGAATTTTATTTCCTTTCTTCCTCCAGACACCCGCTATTTCCAAAGCAGGCAGTCTCTGTGGGTGCTGGCTGAGTTTGCTGCTGTTTTCTCCGTTTCAGAAGGAGCTCCTGCTCTACTGGGGATTTTTCATGGTGACATAAATCTCTAACTAAGCCTCACACTAGCAAAGTATAGTCATTGTTACCTCAATTAGAACAAGTGAACTCTCTGGAAATTCCCGAGACCTCAGCCAAGACCTGAAGAGGAAGGGTTTAAAAACTTCCGGATTCTCCTCTTTCCATGCCAGCCAAGGGCATATTTTCACAGCAGAGCGTCAAGTCCCCTCAAAATATCAGTCCCCTGGACTGGAGGTCCCTGGCAGCCTGCCCTTGTGGCCCTGATCTTTTGGCCTGAGAGGATTCCATGAACAAAGATAAGCAGAGCAGCAAGCCTATCAATCTGCGCCTGCCAGTGTTGGGGAAACTTCCTGTTACCAGGTATCTGAGAGTGGAGTCAGGCCCGGTGCCTCCAACCCGAGTGATCGGGACGCTGACCCGGAACCAGAAACCCAAGCGCCGGGGCAGTGCCCATGCAGCAGGAAGAGGACACAGCTAGGAGCTCATGTCAGGTCTGCCCTTCTTGGCTGCGCGACCCCTCGGGATCAATGTGTCATTGAAGTGGGGATAATGACCCCTGCCCTGCCTATCCTCATGGGGTTATTGTAACAGTGACATAACACACGTAAAAGTGGTATGAAGGCTGTCGCTTCACGCCTAACATCCGGGCTTACTGTGGGGACTGAATTAAATGAGAATATACATAAACGCACACATAGCTGTGTTCCAGTAAATGTTTAACAACTGGCCTTCTAGAGAGGAAAATGCCTGGATTTTTAGCATTTGCCGATTTCTGTGGTGTAAATGTTCCCACTATGCTGATTTCAAAGTACCAATGTGACATCACTGAATGCTCTTCCAAGAGGGGCCACGTTGGGCACTAGCCTGGAAAGCAGAAGTGCTGGCCTCCACCTGCTGCTGCCCCGGACTCATTCAGTAGCCAGAGGTCCTCACAGGAGGACTGGCAGCCATGTTGTCGCTGAGTCACGGTCGCCGGACAGGGCAGGTTCTCACATTGCCAGGGGAGTCTGACGCTCAGCCCTGAGTGGGGACCCCAGCGCCGGGCTGCACACTCCCCTACTTTCATTTGTGTCCCCAGTTCCAGGAGGGGGCCTGACACCTCGGATCCTTCTCCAAATGAAGTGAGAGCAGCTCATTATCTGCAGCTCCGATGATCCAGAAAGAGGTCAGCCCTGTAGAGGTGTGTGAGGAGAGAGGGCTGGGTTTCTCTCCCCTCCTCCTGCACATCACCCCTGCTCAACACATTTCTTCTTTCAGTGCTGCCCATGTGCCTACCTTCCCACCACCCATCCCAGTTTTGCTGATTCCCTTCTTGGTCCCCTGGGGCCTGCACCCACTCACGCCACTTCTCTGAGTTATTCCCCGGACCTCCAGGTCCCTGGGCCTTCCTTCTCCCTGTACCGAGAGCCCCTTAGTCCTGATGCACCGACGCAGACAAGGCGCAGAGGGTGTGAGCGCATGCTTGCTGTCTCTCCATTGCCTCCTGCTCTGCCTTCTCTGTCTGGTAGCTCTGTCCCTAGGACAGTGTACGTCCAGGACGGGCCCCTGGTAATGGTTCTTTGAATTAAAAAAAGAAAAAGTTAATGGGTTAGGACTGCAGGAAGGGAGGAGCGGAAGGCATTCCAGGTGAATTAATTACGTCAGGAAAGACCTGAAGTAATAGGGGCTTCCTTGGCTTGAGTACAATAGCAAAGGAAAATTGATTTTTAAGCCAAAAAGGCTCACGTCTCCATCCATCACTGAGTGTGCCCCACCCACTTTTACGGTCTCTCGCTGAGCCCCGCATGCCAACATAAACTGCCAACTTCCTTGTGCTGCTTAAGGGATGCTGGAGAAAACTGAGGAGGCGGGTTGCTGCGAGAACAGAACAAAGATGCCCAAATCACCTGTTTCAGGTGCCAATACAAGGACCAAAATTTTCTCAACCCAAAGAGAATAATAGGGTACTAAGTCTCACACCTGCCTTTAACGGGATACAGCCTATCTGTGACCAGGGTCATTGTGGAAAACCCCAGCCTTAAAAGCTGTAATACGTGGTCCTAATGGCAAAATTCCTGAGCTGCAAATTAAATGTTCTTCTTACACACTCAGAATAAGTGTGACTTCCCGAGGTAAAGAAAAAGATGGAGAGGATTAGGATTTATTAAGCACTTAATACTGTATGAAGTCAGCGTGCTCAGCACAGAAGTACTAATTCGTACCCAGCAAACACGCACAGAGCCCTAGGACATATGTCCAAGGACACACCGTGTGTGAGCAACAGGGTGCAAACCCATTGGGCCTCCCCGGCTGCAGCGTGGAACAGCTTCCAGATTTGCTCCTGTGATTGCTTTCCTGTAGGTCCTGCCACAAGAACCCAAGGAAGAGAGTCATCAAGACCATGGAGGGAAGCAAGGCTTCGTCGTCTCCTTCCTCCTGGTGAGCCCTCATGGAAGCAAAGCGCGAGGAGACAGAGAAAGGAAGAGCAGAGTTTCAGGCAGGGAGGAGGGACCGATGACCAGCCAGAATTCTTAAGTTCATAGCTATTCCATCTTCAGGTCTATGGGCTAAACACCCAGAAAGATGAGAGGCAAGAAACGAATGTTATAATTAAAATGGAAGGTACCACCCTGGCTGGTGTGGCTCAGTGAATTGAATGCTGGCCTGCAAACAGAAAGGTCGCCTGATCGATTCCCAGTCAGGGCACATGCCTGGGCTGCAGGCCAGGTCCCTGGTTGGGGGCATGCAAGAGGCAACCGATCCATGTATCTCTCACACATAGATGTCTCTCTCCCTGCCTTTCTCCCTCCCTTCTCCTCTCTCTAAAGACATTTATTTTTTTAAAAAAAGGAAGGTACTGCCTATACTGACAATTCATCATCATGCAGTGAATGATGAGTCAAGTCAAACTAGTTATCAAACGTGGGTCTAAACACAGTAGAGGCAGCTTAGTTCCTGCCGCTGGGCTTGTGGATGGTTAGGCATTGCATGTCCACTCAGGGCATCATCATTGAGATAGTTCTGGAATTACCTGTGACTGAACAAGGGGAATGAACATACACTATTCAAGATGATATACTCACAGCCTTACCAGGAAAAACCCAACAAGCTGCCTCGACAGGGAGGGGAGCTCTCTGTGGGGGGGCCCCTGGAGCTGCATGCCTAGCTGCTTCCAGACCTCCTGGCCAACTCACAGTGTTGCAAAGAGCAGAGCTGGAAGCTGGGGCCCCGCTTCTTTACTGCAGGGCTTCTTGGAGGGAGACTTTAATCATCTCATGTCCAAAGGGGTTGTTCGTGAAGGGACAGGGCACATTTTGCCCCCCAAACTTGTTTGGCCATAGAGTCCTTCTCTAGTAGAACTACGAACACTCTCTGGGAAATGCTGCACTACATCCTAATCTGCCCTTCATTACACTCGATTCTGCAGACATCAGTGGCCACCTCCTTGCTACATCCTAGGTCAGGCGCCCCCAACCTCTGGGCCGTGAACCGGGACCAGTCCGGGCCTGTTAGGAACTGAGCCTCACAGCAGGACATGAGGTTGAATGTGAAGTACTTGAATCATCCTGAAAACATAGCCTCCGTCCCAGTCTGCGGAAAAACTGTCTTCCACAAAACTGGTCCCTGGTGCCAAAAAGGTTGGGGACCACACTATCCTAGGTGCAGGAGCTCCTGGCCTCCCGCAGGAGATCAGACAAGGCAGAATCAGAAGGGGCAGAAAGCAAACCGGGGTGAAGGTCGGCACCGGAGAAATACGCTAAGGAAGGCGGGAGTGGAGTGGGGGTGTATATACAGCGGGGAGACAGCACCCAGCTTAGGGGCAGACGAGGGATGTGGGAGGAGCCTCGTGGAAAAGCTAGGCTTTCCCAGGCAGACATGGGGAGCTGCAGGGAGGGGCAGCACCCGAGGGCAGTGGGAGCAAAGACACAGACACGGGGAGGGTGGGGCCTCAGCATGGGCAGGCTGGCAGGGAGCGGTGTCATGGGGAGACCACCCGGGGGAGGCAGCTTGGGGTCCTGTTAGGAACATCACAAAGAGAATCTGTATTTCATGGAGAACTCCAAAAGGTGCTTAAAGCAGAGCAGTGACAGGACTAACAAGAGCCACGTTTTGGAGCACAGAGGCTTCTTGAGGCTGACCCTCCTGTGATCTCTTTAAGTCCACAAACAACTAAGGGCATGAGTGACTGGGACACAAAGACACACAGGGAAGGCACATCGAGTTTAACTGGACGTCCGTCCGCCACCTCAGGAATAACTGTGGAAACATTTTCCAGAGCCACTTTGTAGTTGACAGAGAACACCAGGGTTTAGGTTGTGGAGAACATGACAGGTGAAGTCTACCCAGTCGTCGTTGCTCTGCAACAACTGCTACGGTGAACCTGGCCACTTGAGGCACACGTCTGTTATGTCAGTTTTTGTGAGACAGGCGTCCAGGAACAGCTGAGACCTTGACTTCAGGGTCTGAGCCCCACCAGAATGGAATCAAGGAGCTGGCCCCGGGCAGGGTCTCATCCGAAGGCTCAACTGAGGAAGGAAGGATCTGCTTCCAAGCAGTGAGTTTTTGTCAGAACTCAGTTTCTTGAGGGCTGTTGGACTGAGGGACTTCCTGGGGTCCTTCCTTCCTCCCTTCTTTCTAGGCTTTGCTGACTGTTGGCCCAAGGCCACCCTCAACTTCCTGACCACATGGACCTCCCCAGTGAGGGGGCCTGTAAGCGAGAGGGTCTGCTGGTAAGACAGAAGCCACTGTCCTCAGTAATCTAATCACAGAAGTGACATCCCGTCGATGTTGAACTGGTGAGAAACACTCCGTTCAAAGGAAGGAGATTACAGAATGCCAAGAAAACCAGCAGGCGGAGATCACTAGGGGCCACGGTAGAGTCGGCCTCACTGGTCTACAGTTCACTGGGTCCCTAACACAAACTTGTGAGAAACTCATAACATTTTAATAATTATATCCCAAATGACCCTACAGAACTTGAGACTAGCGCAGGAAGTTTATTTTACTGGAATGTCACAGTCCAGGATAAATGACCCCGTGTCAATCACTGACCCCGTCACATGTCAGGATTCTGTTGTGTAAGAGGAACAGAGAAGAGAAAGTGAACCCCTTACCTCAGCGGGCCCCTGGCCCTGCCAGCCTTGTCTCTGAGCTCAGGATTAAGCCTGTCTGTTTTCCTTCGAGTCCTCAGACTCGTGCACACTCCGGGAAGGGAAAGACACTCTTGTTCTGTGCAGATGAAACAGGATACTCTCCATTCTGCCTGGTCGTACCCGGTCCCAGGACTGCCTCTTTCACATAAAGCATGTACCAGCTACATTCCTGAGGAGAGACCAAACGCTGTCAGGGATGATTTGTTATTCTTGTGATTCTCAAAAGAAGAAAGAAGAGAGAGGGGAGGGTTTACCTGGACGTGTGGACCAGTGAGAGAGGACAGTACAATCGGCCAGGCCAGGGACAGCTAATAAAATACAGTGCCTCTGATCTGTAGGTCACCAGTGCATTTAGGATTGCCCTCTGAAATTCTCTTGAAATACGTCTTTTTGGAATTCTTCCAGAAAAGCTTAAAACCCTGGGTTATCTCTTTTCTTTTTCTTTTTTTTTTTTTTTTGCAGTGGTCTGGATTTTGATTTATCGTTCCCTGTGAAGTTGTGGGTGAAATTTCACCTTCGTTTTTTCAAAAACCATCCAGGCACACAAATGGGCTCTCCCTGAAAGTGGCGGTTTGGGGATCCAGCTCGGGTATGACTATCGGGATTCCTATTACAGCCTCGAGGGAAACCACCACTCCGGCCAGAGCTGTGAAGCGGAGGGTCTCAAGGCCTTGCTGTTCAACTTGGCCACCAGACATCACCAGGGACATTTTCCATCAAACTACGGAGCCCAGGGGAATGGCCCAGGATCTTAAACACGTCGACACCACAATTTTCAGGAAGAAATGTGAGAAGCCGGCTTTGGTCACCAGGATGGCCACCCTGTGTCAAGGACTTTGTCCTGGCCCGGTTCCCGTTGGTTAGTGCCCCACGATCTATCCAGACAGCAACGTGGAAAGGCACAGGGTCTCAACTGTGTTAGACCCAAGAAGCAGAGCTTTAGAGCAGGATGTCAAGTTCCCCACATTTTTGTCTCCGAGCTGCAACGTGCTACGCTTTGTTCAAGGTGTTTGGTAGAGAGGACGGTGGATGGAGAGTTAGGGTTACACAGGGTTAAGTTTGCATTTGTGATGCAAAGTGTCGCCTCAAAGAGCAGCACGCTTTCTCAAAAGTCAGTCCGGCAATTTGCGAGGAAAATCCCGTGAGGGGTCAGGTCTCCTCAAGAAGGAGAGGCCCAAGAAGCAGAAAAGCATGAACAGCCAGACGGGGGAAGGCACTCAGGTTCACGTGAAAAGTGGCTGCAGCCCTGTTCCTAATACTTTAAAGTTGTTGTTTTTTACTACAAAATATAACACACATTCAGGAAAACGTGCCTAACAAACATGCAGAGCTGGAGGATTGGACAGAAGCACAATGTTAACCACGACCAAGTGAGCGATAGCATCGCCCCTGCCCGGAAGCACAGACGAACCTCCCGGGCGTCACCCTGGGTACCTGCAGGGGCAGCCACAGTCTCGTTTCCGTGGTAACCGCTTGCTTGCTTTCCTGCACAGTTTCAACGCCGAGCATGCTTCACAAAGAAATGTGGTTTAATTCCACTTGCTTGTCGAACTTGGCGTGGTGTGCGTGGAAACGTTGGCACACTACTTTTTCATGTTTGCGATTCACTCCCGTTGGTGCTGCGCTGTGGCTGCAGGAAACTCATTCTCTTTGCTGCGTGTTCCTCCATGGCACAGCTGTCCCGCCACAAATGTGCCCCTTCTGCTGTTGGTAGTCATTTGGAGCGATCCCCCTGGCGGCTGTCATGGCTGCTGCTGCTTCCACATTCTTGCGTGAGGGTTTCGGCACAAGCACGTCTGCCTTTGTGCTTACCTAGGGGTGAAACGGTTGGGTCAGAGGGTGTTTCTTCAGGATGTGTATGTCGAATTACATTCCTATCAGCTATATTTTTATTTATATCAGTAAATATTTTTATTTGTAGATTTTAGGGAGAGAACAAGAGAGACATTGATTTATCATCCCACTTCTTTATGCATTTATTGGTTGATTCCTGTACATGCCCTGACCGGGAATCAGACCCACAACCCTGGTGTGTTGGGATGACACTCTAACCAACTGAGCTACCCAGCCAGGGCCTATCAGCAAGGTTTACGAGTTGCTATTGCCCCCATCCTCACTGACGCTGGGTGGGCACAGTCATCCCAGTACCGGCCAGTCCGCTGACTACAAGGTCATCTCCTCGTGATGCGCACTTGCACTTCTCTGATGACTGAGTCGGAGCATATTTCGTAGTTTCATTGGCCGTTTGGCGATCTCCTCTGGGGACATGCCCAGTTTATTGGTTGGTGTGTTTCTTTTCTTATTGCTTCACAGTTTTAATTTATTTTAAAAATATTCTGAATGCACACCTTTCCTGGTCACAGATGTTGCTGATATCCACTCCTTTCTTTCAGCTCTCATTCTCATCTTGACTTCTGATGAACAGAAGCTTCTGATTTTGAGGTGGTCCAACACTACAACATTCTTCCTGTGGGATTGGTGCTTTGGAGTCCCACTCAAGAAATCTTTTCCTCCCCCAGCATCACAAAGCTAGTCTGGTATATTATCTTCCACAAGCTCCATCATTTCACACTTGGGCCTGCCATTCACGTAGAATTGATTTTGATGTATGGTATGAGGTAAGGGGTCAAGGTTCAGGTGTCTTTATGTGCATATCTAAATAACTCAGCGCCACTTATTGAAAAGATCATCCTGTCTCCACTGTTTGGCAATGTCACCTCTGCCATAAGTCAGAGTCTGTGTCTGCGTACTTTTGGATTCCACATTGTTTCCTTGCTCTTGTATTTGTCCTTGCACCAACATCACACTCTTAACTGCTGTGGCTTTGTAAGTCCTGATGTCCGGTACTGTAAGTCTGCAGGCTCGTTCAAGATGGTTCTGGTACTCTCAGAACTTGAATCTTCACGTGCACGTTAGAATCAGATGTCCGGTTTCCACAAAAACATCCACTAGAATTTTGATTGGCTATACTGAGTTTGTTGTTTTGGGGAGAAACGACACCTTTATTATGTTGTGTTTTGAAACTCATGAACACAGTATATCTCGCCTACTATTTACTTAGGACTTCATTAATTTTCCTGGAAATGTGTTAGTTTCCTGTTGAGGTACCTGCCATCTTTCAAAACATTTTATCCTAAGTATCTGAATTTTTATGTTATTATAAATAGCATCATTAAAATTTTTTTCCTTTTCAAAATCCCTGCAAGTTTGCGCAAGTTGATTTTTTAAATCTATATGGAAATTCTGAATTGGAGGATCAATAATTTTCATCAATTCTGAAGAATTTTCAGCTGTTAACTCTTCCAATGTCTCTCCCCCATTCTCTTCAATATTGTTCTGAAATTTTGATTAGACCCATTTTTCTGGAAATCTAATGTCCATTTCTCCTAACTTCTCTTTGATTTTTCTCCCTTTCTGACATGAATGTGCTGCTGTCTCCAGAGCTATCCTTCCCTCCACTAATTCTCTCTTCAGCTCTGATCTGCTGTTGAACCTGGTGGTTCTCAGGAGAGGTTCTCGGGAGAGGGCGATTCCTCTCCCACCTCATCCCGCTGCCTCCCACCCCAGGAGGCACTCACCAACACCCAGAGACGTTTGTGATCGTTACTACTGGGAGGGGCGTGCCACTGGTATCTACTGGGTAGGGGCCACAGAGGTTGGCAAACATTTTTTAAAGTACTTTTTCTACATTTTGTATAATTCCGACATCTGTGGCTAATTTTTTTGTATCTAATTTCAACATCTGTGGCTAATTTTGTACTAACTCCAACATCTGTGGCCTGTGTCAATCTTGCTCTGTTGCTGTTTCAACGGATGGTGCCCTATCTGCTGATACGTTTCTGGTTTCTTACTGTGATTTGATATTTCTTGGAATCGTACGGGAAGAATGCACGAGCTCTGTGTTCAAAGAGCGTCCCTCCAAGAGGTTGGCCCCAGCAAATAGCTGGTGGCACACCAGTCTGGTTGTGCCAGATATAAATTTGTGGCTTTCGGCCTCTCAGGGAGCATGAAATCCAAAGTAAGAGCAGCCTTATAGTTAGGAATTATCAGAGAAGAAATTTTTCTTATTTCTTTTTCCTCGTAATCCGGAGCCAAGTCTGAGATAGACTCTGCGGAAGAGGGGTTTCACTATATTTTTCCACTTTTCAAGGAAGATGATCCTGGATACAGAAGATCTCTAAACCAACCTACCACCCAGCTGGACCCTGGGCCTCATTCCCAGTCCCCAGGCATGCTCAGCCCTTTAATACCAAAGTTTCTGCCCCAGAAGTAGTAGATGCTTTCAGGGCACACACCCCCATTCACATTCATTTGCTTCTCTTGAATCATGCTTATTGCCACCCAGAATTTCCCTATTTTCTCACAAATTCATCCATCCATTTAAAAGGAAATTTAAAAAATAGTTTTACCCAGTATATTTAGATTTTCTAAATATGGGTTTCACTGGGTGTCTAGTCAGTCAAATTGCTGGTGATTGAAATTCATAAATATTTTACTGTATTTTACTCCAAATGCACATTATTTAAGTCCTCTAGTAATTAGTACTACCAGATAATCATCAATGCTAACATACTAGATAATTATTTGGTAAAAGTAACAATACTTTAAGTAGAGACCTCTAGCATTCAGTGCACTGTTTCCACTAACCCTTACTGTCAACCTAGGACAAAGTGGCACAGAAACTGTGTCCCCGAACGTGGACAAGGACCAGAACCACCTGTGGAGCTTTAAAAACACATTTGCTCAGGCCCTAGTGCATTTGAATTCCCAGGGTTTAAAACAAGTTTTGTTTGTTTGTTTTGGTTTTGTTTGGGGGTTTTTTTGGTGAAATTCTTTAGATGGCTCAGACGCATAGCCGTAACTAGAAATCCACCAGACCCTCACAAAAAAACCCGCTGGACAACTTAGTGAACACAGCGGGGGCTCAAATCCAAGAATTCTGGCTCTTGTAGTTAATCATGCTCCTCTCCCCTCTCTGAACTAATTTTGAAACCAATCAAGGTAGAGACACTGGACACAGACAGACGGGAGTCGAAATGTCAGTTTTATTATTTTGACGTGGTATCGCATTTGGGCCCTGGTACTTCCCGCGAAGTCTAGCTCTCGGATTAATCCGTAACGGAAGGTCTCGATCTCAACCCAGAATCACTGACCCGTCAGGGAGCAGAGATGGGGGCATCTCTGGAACGAGCCTGGGTTTAAGCCCAGTGTGCCGACATGGAGAGCAGGGTGGGAAGACATTGCAGCCTCTCTTTTGGGAGAAAAGTCTTGAGAGAGAGGACGAAAGAGAGCAGAGATTTGGGCTTGTCTGCTTCCTTAAGTCACTCCTCCTGCACTGGAGTGGGCCACTGAGTGGACAGAGGCTAAAGGGCTGAATTGTCCCTCCTACTCTTTTCCTTCCTACCACGTGGAGTGAACACTCTCTCTCTTACAAACAAGGGGCGGGGAGGAAGTGTCCCTCCCAACACCTTCTGATCCGACATCGTTTTCCAATCGGTCCTAGCCTTCAAGCCAGCCATGGAGTGAATTTGCCCTGGGCCTTCCAGTTTAAAAGGTCCCTCCGTCCCTCCTCCAGCACCCCTTGCTCTCAGGGCCAAAGAGACATTCACCTAGAGCCTGTCCCAGCCCCACCTTCCAGACCATGCTCAGGCACCTGGGACCCCTGAGGGCACAAAGCCTGCCCCGCGGCCCGCCTGGGCCTCTTCCCTGGGCCCACATTCCTGAGGGTGAAGAGGACCCTGGTCTGCATCCTCCTAGCTTAGAGGGGCAGCTGTCGGGGGTGACAGGGCAGACCTGAGACCTGGTGTGCACGCGTGGCCCGTTCAGAGCAGGTGGACTGAAGGAGGCCGGATCTCCCTGTGCTGCCTTCTTCCAGTCTGGAATTCTGAGGTTCTGAGGATCCTAAGTTAAAATATGGCCTTCCGAGATCAAAGCATAAAACAATTCTCACTGAGTAGTGTTTCTCTTGCTTTGTAACTCAGTATTTAGTTTTATGGTGCATGGGCCGCCATTCGCCCCCCGGCTCCGAGCCCCACCAGGTTACAGACAGATCTACATCCGTATGCTTTATTAGAAAGCTTAATTAGTTTTTTTTCAGAAGCTTCTCATTCTCAGACATATATATCATAGTCTAAGGATATGCAGAAACATGTTAACAGGGTTATCGTCTATAGGGGTGGGATTTGGGTGCTTTAGTTTTTTCTTCTTGCTTATTTGTATTTTCTGCCTCTTTGACAATGAACATGGATGGAGGACTTGTGTGACCAAAGGGAGAAGGTGAACGTTCAGCTGAGCACACCTACCTGCAAACAGTGACCCTGCGCCCTCCTGCTGCTTACGGTCGGGAACCTCCTTAGTATGTGGAGCCACCCTCGTTCTGTTGCTGACACCTGTATTTTTTGTGAAAAAGGACTGTTGAGGCAAAAGTAGAAATTTTTTTTTTTGGCCCGACAGCTGTAAAAATACCAAGACGGCTTTTATCAACCCCGGCACCAGACATCCTACAGGGCACACTGACTTCGGCGAGGAGAGGGAAGGAGGGTGCACAGAACCTGGAAAACGTCTGCAGCTCGCTTTCTCAAACCACGGGGTCATGGCCCCTCGGGGAGGAGGGAAACTGGAGCCAAGTTGCTGGACGACCCCACCCAGGGACTGCACCAGTCCCGGGACCCGAGACACCGTCCACAATGCCCCTTTCTCATGACCATAACAAGGACTAATTGTGCACAGTCGCCTGCAAAACGCTTCACACACATCATCCAACAGGACCTCCAAGCAACTCTGTCTGGTCTGGAGGGCGGCTGTTTGCAGCACGCCATTGAGGACACTGAGGCCCCAAGGGGCTCACAGGGCTCCGGTGTGGTCACAGCTGAAAGGTGGGACTTCAATCTAGGTCTTCTGACCTGAGTTCACTCCAGTCAATCAGTTCCCATTTCATCACCCTCCCACCTCTTCTTCCTCCTCATCCTTTCCTTTCCTTTCCTTTCCCTGGCACTAAGCTGAGACATTCTGACGGTGGGAAGTTGTTGCTCTTTCTCCTTCACTTCATACAAACCCAGTCCATTCCTTCCCTCGTCCCTTCCACACCCCACATCGGCAGCCCAGAAACAGGGACCGGATGCTACAGAGTGGACACTCTGGGAACCACGACACGGCTGGGTGGCCCAGCAGCACTGGTGCCGTCAGCTCCCGGCAGGGGAGCAGGAAAGGCGGCGTCAATGCTGGTTATCCAGCGGTTTCTAAGACGCTCTTACTTATATTTCCACTCAACCTTTTGATTTCCATAGCCTGCTACATGAGTCTCCACCACACAGATCGCTGACGGTCCACAGAGGGCTGAGGACTCCCGCAAGGCCTGCAGTAACAGAGCCTTCGAAAGACACTTCTGTGCTCGTGAACCGCGTTGTGTGATGACTCCTGCATGCCTACAGATGCTGGTGTTCGTCCGAGCCCTCCGTCTGGAAAAAGTTAGCAATGCACGGGGTAGCTTCCTAACGATATCAACATGCCTTTCCCTGCCCCACACCCCTTTCTGGCAATAGCACCACAAAAAGTTCCAAAGTGGCTGACACTCACCGGTCAGAAGACCCCCTTTACCACAGCTTTCTGCCTCCCAGTCCTTGGCAGGGGTCCCTTCCGTAGATCACAATGTTGACACAGGGCCAAAGAGATGGTGTGGTTGATGTGCAGGTGACTGCCATTTTTAAGAAGTCAGAACAATAAAAAGGGAGAGAGGGCAGATCTGACATCACTGGCAAGGGACAGACTTCAGTGTAGTGCTAAGCGCACTAATGACAACTAGCTCTGAACGCTGTGGGAGGGGTAAAGACCTTGTCGAACAAAGCCAGGCCCAAGGGAGAAAAGGGTCATGTAAAAAAGTCCAGCCTCTCTAATGAGCATTCGTGAATCTCCTCAAAATTGGCATTAACTTGTTATTGATCCTAAAGGAAAGCAAAGTCTGTTCAAACTCTGTACTCCCCAGGGTGAAAGAGAAGGTGTCTCATGACACAAACATGAGAACATACACTCCATCCATGAACACACGCAAACTACACATGGAATTGGTTCCTAAACTGGCTTTCGCTGCAAGCTGCATGTCTAGAGTAAAAAGCACTTCTTTGTCCAGTAAGCCGCTGCAATTTAAAAAAACGAGAGAAAAAATTTCAAGATAAGCTCAGCTTTACAGTTCACTTGGTGAAAACCTAATGCAGCCACAATTCTTCATCGGCCTTGGCCTGTGAAAGACTCTCCCAAGAGTTACACGCAAGCCAGCACTACCACTAGCTCATAAGGGATTACTCTTTTTATTAGTATAGTCTTGGGATTAGTGGAAATGTCTGTCTAATGAATGCGGCTACTATATGGGAGCGCATGGCTGAATAAGCTACTTGTTGATTGAAACCTATCTATTTATAAGCACTTCTGCAGGTTGTGAAAAATCCATCTGTACCACCACAGCATGGCGCCCGCCATCGAATAAAGGCTCTTTGCCATTTCAGCACAGATTCAGCACAGAGGCTGTAGAACGAACCGGCAGGGAGGGAGTGCGCCGCATCCCCTCCACGGGTTTTATTCCTCACTCTTGGCCAGTAAAGTAGAGTTACCTTATCTAAACAGTGATTTAGATTGATGTGGACATTATAAAAACAGAAATGGAGAAAAGAATACTTTTATTCAGGCTCGCCCAGGGTTTTAACGCGGATTTACCACGATGGGGGAAAATGGTCGCAAATAGCCCAAACCGGACGTGCCTCTGCTTACGTCAGCCTTTGCAGGTAGTCTGGAAAGGAGGCGGGCTTACTGCACTCACTGGCTATCACGTCTTCTTCACGTTTCTGCTTATGAATAGCAGCATGTCCAGCTGAAACAAGAACAGCACGAAGAGAAGAGGCTTGGCATGCAATTCAGTAAGTCAATGCTTTCCATGTTCAAGGTCCTGTTAGCATCTGAGCCTGTCTGAGGGCAGGCCAAGCTCTCCACCCCTACACGAGGACCCCAGATTTACTCTGGGGTTCTGTGGCTCTGATCCCCACCACTCGACTCGCCGCCCAACACACACCCCATGCTTCCCAGACTGATACCAGCTCTCTAAGCTTCCTGGGTTTTGAGTTTGGGTGTAGAGAAGGGATTTCTTATTCCATTAGGATTTATTTTTAACTCCTCTGTAGTTAGGGACTCCACTTATTATGCTACTTCTTTGGAAAAGACTAACAAGGAACTTATTAATTTTTTTAAAGACTAAATAATCTTAACTGAGATCTCATAGACTTTTTCCTTGAAGAACCTCACCAACAACGGCAGGCACATTTTCCAGGTATCCCACTGTGAGA
Source organism: Macrotus californicus (assembly GCA_007922815.1). Taxonomy (NCBI): domain Eukaryota; kingdom Metazoa; phylum Chordata; class Mammalia; order Chiroptera; family Phyllostomidae; genus Macrotus; species Macrotus californicus. The sequence goes on from VMDR010000987.1 coordinate 69,809, forward strand.
AGGAAGACTGACATCAGCTGAGCCCTGGAAGCTTCTTCTAGCCCCACCAGAGCAAGTAACAACACAGGCGTTCGCCGTCTTTGAATTCTGGCTATTCCTCTTTCCAGAGTTTGTGACCGTTAGTTTCCTGGAGATGTACAGATCACCTAGTATGTTGTGAGAAGGGAGAAACTTGTACCTGTTAGCACTATTACTCACGCTAGGAACACAGCAAAGATGAGAGGATCACATCTATATATTTTTAGTTGACAAAACAAAAAAGTGATTCCGAAAACAAATGTACTAATACTAGAAAATAAAAGTAGAAATTTAGAAAAGATAAGACATTTGGAAATAGCAAGTATTCAAATCGTACAGTAGCATTATAAAGCACCAGAGACCCTACGGTAAACGAAACGTAGCTGTTCAAACAGATACTGAGCTACTGACTCAAAAGCTGGGTCAAAGTCTGTAAGAGAATTCGGAACCTGATGGAAGGTCCTCTTATTGCCACATTCATTTTATAGACGAGGAATCCAGTACCTGAGTGCTAAGTTTCGGGAGGCAGTAGAGTGAACTTTTGATAAAACCTAAGCCTCTCCTACTTTGCCATAGCGCCTCCCACACATTTTCTTCAGTTTTGTTAAACAGTCACATACGATTATTAAACATAGCTAACAGGTTTATGACTTAAAAAGAAGACAGCTAATCAATCTCTCCTTTGTGAGGTCATTTCAAGATGAAAGAGGGTATACACAGCATCCTAGAGACATTAGTCCAGCACGGAGTCTGAGAACAGGACGGGAAGGGGACAACCCCTTAATCCTTTCGTGACTGGTTTGGTGACAATGCATTCTCACAGATGCCTTTCCACCTCGAACCCAAAGGGGAATAAAGAACTAGAAACTTCTGAAACTGGTTAGCTCCTCTTCAATCACTTGTTTCCTGAAATCTTTGTACTTTTTAGTGTTTATCTATTTTCTGTTGAGGGTCACAACTAGGTAGTGACAGAGTCGATCTTAAAACCTCCCTCCCTTCCTCCAGCCATTTACCCACCTAGTCCCCAGTGGCTTCCGTAAAAGATATGCGTGAATGTCTAATGTTAACTCACGCTGCTCCCTCATTTTCTCAGTCTTTCCCAGTTGCTGCATCTCACGTGAAACTCCTTTGGGGCATACACACATCAACATTTTTTAGGCTAGTATGAGACTAGAAGACGGTGAAGGAATGACAACACTGGTAAGCATTATAACCATAATTTGTTGATGAAAGTTATTAAAGACCATTTTAATGTTTATGATCCTTCCACTTACAGATTATAATTATGGATTAAATTCCAAAAGGCAGTTGAAACTTCCAAAGAAGCAAGGAATCAAAATTATAAACACTTTAAAAAAAGAACATGGGAAAAAGCAGGGGTCCAATGACTTATGCAGGGAACCCAAAATTCAACAACCCGAGCCAGGACTTAGAATGCCTATGATTTTCTAGTAAGATTATGAAGCTCAGCTGCTGCCTTCAGTATTTGTTTCCACGGACATTACGGAGAAAGCATCTTACTTGGGCGTTCTGTAACATAGCACCATTTGTAGCTGTCCCCACCCTTAATCACCTTACTGAACAGCCATCTATGGGGCCAGCGGCGTGCACAACGAGGCTCAGCCATGCACCATGAGGCTTAGCCGGGTTACTGGTGGCTGACGAAACAAAGTGGTAATTTTTTCTTGCATCTCCTTGGCTTAGAAGTGAAACCATGCCCACGTCTCTAATTTAGCCAAGCCCGTATCTTTCTGACACAGATACAAAATCTCAAGAAGTGTAAAGGTTTCCATCACCAAATATATTCTTTTATCACTTTTGGATGATAAAGCGGACAATCTAATGATTCCACAAACTTGTAGTATGTGATTTTTTTTTCCTTGTTTGAACCAAGTTTTTCCAAAGAATGATCTAATTCATTTTAGGCTGAGAGAGAATAAACACTATGCTAAAGAGAAAACTATAATTTTTTTTCCTTTTTGCTGAATGACATCAAAAATAATAAAAATACTGTATTCAGCTATAACTAAGCTAAAGAAATAGGGGAATTTTCATTTAAAATACCTCAGGAAATTCGAATATTTGGGGAAAAAATCACAAAGCAAGTGTGTTGGCCATAAAAAAGAAATTTATTTAAAAAATCAATATCTTGTGTTTCAGATAAACAGGGAAAACAGAAATTCCAGAAGGCAAAAGCCCCGTTTCCAGAACGTGCTCCCAGGATGATCAATACTGATTGCGAAACTGGTTGCTGAGGTCTTGGAGCTCTCCTACTAAGGCGTCCATAGCTGCCACGTCATCAGCTAACTCCCTCGAGATTTCTCCACTTGCCACATCCGTAAAAAGTTGCTACAACATAAAGCGCAAAGTAGAACCATCAAAACAATGAAAATCTCTTTGAGATAACAGAGAAACAGAACTACAACTCCCTCTGCAATGGTTAAGTCCACGGTATAACATCAATGGCAGTGTTTGCTCTGCCGGCCTCCTAGAGACGCACCAGCTCGACAAAGGATGGACACACAGCACACCTGAGCTCCTGGGTCCCAGTGAGTTCTGCTCTTCAACATGCTCGCTACGGACACTGGTTATTCAGCTCCGTGCTGTGGGACGGGTTTTGGATGAATGTGGACTATTCATCCAAAACAAACCTACTCATTGTATGTACAAGCAAAAATATATTTTATATTCAAATTCATATAAATCAGACCCTTTATGCTAATTCCTTGAAAATTAATTACAGCTTAGGGCTCAGAGGCCACAAAGATGATCAAAATTTAGTAAAAGCAAAACAAAGCAGCAAAATAAAAGTGACTGAGCCTGCTCCTGTGACAGGAACTGCCCTGCGAGGCACATGCCAACCTACCTCCGAGACACTGGGGCGGCCCCCTGGGCACCGCTTGCCGGGCCCAGGACTGGGTGACATGCGGGCGTCCCCGCCCCAGCCCCGGCCACAGGCTGCGTGCATAAACTGAAGGTGTGCGTGTTCAGTGTCAAGCCTGAGTCACCCACCTCCCTGGACCATTCTTGTCAAATCCATGGACAGCTACTTATTAATTTTTTCTCTGAAGCAATTTTCATATAATAAAAGTCTTTTTTAAAGAAAACACTGGGGCATTACTCTATGCTTGAAAATGAAAAAATGAGCAATAATATTCACGAACTTGTAAGTCTGTTGTGCTAGTTACACTTTTTCTAGTACACATTGAAATAAACATATATTAAAATTGTAAGTTTACCCAAGTGCTACCAGTGGCATATATGCTCCACTTTGGGAAAAGTGGTAAATGAAAGAGCATCAGTTTAATTTAATTGAGAAAGAGCACTAAGGGCTGGACTGTAAGTGTTAGTTTCTCAGCGTCCTAAGTTACCCACACTGAGGGGGTCTAGCCACTAGGCCAGTAAGATCCTCACCAGTACAAGTATCTACCTGGGGGCCAACACCTAAAACGTAATGTGGGCCTAAAACTGCCACTGATGGAGAAGGAAATTCAAGAGCAGTCGGCTGGCACTGACGGCCTTGTCCCCTCGCACAGCTGCCCGTCCCGCTCTCACCTTGGCCTTAGACACCAGGCCCCGCAGGTTGAGCCGCACAGAAGACAGTGCCTGCACAGCTTCCTGGGGACTGGGCTTGTTCTCACTGCATTTCACAGCCACTGGGGAGTAAAGGTAGGGAAGAGCATCTGTAAAAATTGCTGAGGATAATTCACAGGTAAAAAAAAACCCACAACTATTTAATTAAGATTTTACAGTAACAGGCTTTAGAAATATTTTTCATGGAAAGTTTTTAATTTGGAAAAAGGACAATTATGTACATAATTCTCCCATTTATCTTTCTTTCAGAAGGGTAACTTATTGGTAAAAAGAGAATTTTGAGGAAAACAGGTGAATTTTGGTGAGTTACAGATCATTTGGAAGAGACCCTATCCCTGACCACACACACACTGAAATTACTTAGAAACAGACAAAAGCGAATTGAACACAAAGTGCCCACAGTGGGCCAAACAGATGCGGCACATTAATGTGGCTTTCCCAGGACTGAGTCCCTAATGGGGACTCCCAATGCTGATGACACTGGCCCAAGGAAGTGACATGATAGATGCTTACGGTTCAGTTCTCAGTACAACTTCATGAATTTCAAACTCAGGCTTCCATCACCATCTGGAAGAACTGATACTAACAGCCAATGTGCCTGCACTTCAGGACGTGACCACAACCAGGCTCGGCATCAGCAGGGCCTGGGGACAAGGAAGTCTCTCATCCCCAGCGACTCTGCCTCCAGCATTCTGGGGAGCCCCTTTCCCCAAAACCTGAAATTATGAAGGGGGCATAATCCTCCCTGGCAGAAGACCCAGCTACTAACACTTTATAGAAACAAGCAAAGAGCTTTGTAAAAACACAATGCCTAGTATTTCTCCACTGATCTGGTCTTGTCTTCATCCCTCTGAATGATGCTTGCTACAAACAGAACAATACTACACATTTTAAAACTGCGCTGAAGACTGCAACAATTAAAGCACACTCAGTACCCTGGGCCTGGGACCAGGGACAGGAAAGAGAGTCCTTTTTGCATGCCAACGCTAACCAGTGAGTGCAGGTCACCTGTGCCTGGCAAAGACAGCTCTACCATTAATTCATAATGTCTTCGTGGCTGGTGAGAACTAGGTTTGACTTTCCTATTTCAAAATAATAATTAGACTTTGACATTTCTCAGCTAAAGACTGAAAGGATGCATGGTAATCAGCGATGTTAAACTCATTTTCAAAGGGTTTAACCCAGAAATAGTGGGGGATGTGATGGCTGTGCCCCTTGGTAAGGAACACCCCGTACCTACCATGGCTGAGGTAGTTGGGCCGATCAATACCTGACTTATATCAGAAACAGCTGTGATTCCTTCTGCCTCTCTCTCTCTCTCTCTCTCTCTTGCTTTAATTTTAGAGAGAGTGGAAGGAAGGGAGTAAAAGAGGGAGAGAAACATCACCCTGACCGGGGACCGAACCTGCAACCCAGGCTAGTGCCCTGGCCAGGAGTCAAATCAGCAACCTTTCAGTTCACAGGACAATGCCCAACCAAGAGCCATGCCGGCCAGGGCTGGTTCTGTTTTCAATCCTTCATTTTCATTCTGAGAAAAACAAAAATAGAGCAAAAAGACAAACACACACTCTTCTAGTTCCTTCCTCAACCCCATTTTCAAAAGGCATTTGAGATGGAGATACAGAGAGAGCTAGCCAGGCAGACAGACACACAGGAAACCCAGGAGAACAGCATTGCCTCCAGGCAGACTGAAGTTAAAACGCAACACTATTATTTTAAAAGTTCCTGGATGGCAAAGAAGGGCCGACCTTTTGCTGGCCCTTCCCCAGAAAACAGAATAGCTGAGGCTGAAAGCGAACACCCACCCTGCAGACAGTACAAATGAGCACACAATGACACTGCTGTCAGAGAGGGGACTCACACGTTATGTAGAGACTGCGATGTCTCACCAAGCTTTCTGAAGCACATGGCTACTCTTAAAAATAGCAATCCAACAGCTAATAAATGGTGTGGAGATTTTTTTAATGTTATAGTTCCTTTTCAGCATTGGGTGAGGTGTGGAACAGCGTTGGAGACAATGATAAAAAAGAAAATAACAGAGAAACCCAGCTGATTCTTCCACTGACCACTGGTGTACTGAAGCAACAAAGGTTAAAGCTCACCTTCATAAATCTAACACGTCACTAGAAACTAAAGCCGAGCATCCACTCAAACATGCTCACCACGCTGTAGAAGCACCAACCCAATAGTTCAAGTCAAAGGAGAACTTAAAGGAACAGACACTAGTTTTTCTCCAAGGATCGCCCTGAAGAAACAAAGTGCCCAAAACAGTTCAAAACCAACTCTAAGGTGCAAAATGCAGATTTTCCCTCGCGTACTCCTTTAACCTGCTTGTTCACATCTGACAGGACTAACACCGTCACCGGTGGTGACAGAAGATACCTGGGCTTTGACTGTTATTCAGCCAGCTGTTCGCAGAAATGTTGAGAGCTGGCAGGTTGAAGGAGATAAATTCGTCAGAGTAACCGTGCCCTGCTATAACACGCACATTGTACATCTGGGCATGGGTTTCCCAAAGACAAGGCCAAAGGCACAGGACTGGACTCCACCTGAGCGCACTCACGTGAGGCCAGCACAAGCCACATCAGCTGCAGCCACCCCAGGCCATCCCTGCACTGGCCTCCCAGGCGTCACACCCGGCTTCTCCACCCCAGATTCCCGCTGCACGAGTTCCACACTGCCACTTCGTCTGTCAAGGGTAGAGGCCCAGGCAACTGAAGATTCATCCAGTGTTTATCAGTGATCTCAAAGGCCATAAACAGAATCATTAACTACTACGCCTGTTTCTAACTTGTTTGAATATCATTACCTCTTTAAAGGCAAGTTAAACTTTATCCTTGTTCCTCATTTTTCTCTTCTTAGCTTGAGTCCCTTATCACACAGCTCAGATCTTCCCCCTCATAAGGAACCAGGTGCGGGTAAGAAAGCAAGGGATTGACATTGAAATTATGTGTAAGACTGGCAAGTATTTTTTAAATGCTGTGTTTTTAAATTTATGTTTTTCATTTAGGCTTGTGTTTTCCTTTATTTTTCATAACTGCATAACTCCATAACTGACGTTGGTATAGTCTCATTTTCCTGATGACAGAGTTAAGGCTCAGAGGTGATGTAGCTTCCCCAAAGTCACCTGCACGTACATGGCAGAGCTGGTCCTGGAGCTCAGGCCTCTCTGACCCCCGAGCTCTGCCCTCTCGTCGCCCCCTCTGGCTCCCCACTTGCCGCCACTGTTAGTGGCAGAAAATGTGGAGGAGGGCTTCAGGGCGGGTTCACGGTCCTTGTGGTCCAGTTCTTGGCGTGCGGCTTCACTACTTGATTTGAACTGCGGTCCCAGGGCATCCCTCACCCATGAGCCAACATAAACACAAACGTGCATCACCGAATTTATCTCGTATATTTTTCACCAATGCAAATCATTAAAAGTAGCCTTTACCTGGAATATATTTACCCCACAGGTATACAACTTTACGGATAAGGTTACCCCTCCCCTCAAATATCACCCGGTACATTTCTCAGATATTTGATTATACTGTTATTTCTCTTACATACGCCATGCTCTTTGCATGTTGCTACATATTCCAGAAATCTATGTATTTTATGAATACACATTTCCATCTATAAGAATATGAGTCAGGAAAATTTGACCAATATTATTAATACTATGTAATCAACGCAAACAGACTGCGTGACACGAAGATTAAACACAGGTGTAAACACGTTTCACATCTCTGAATAATTTCGTCTTTCACATCTACCAGCTGTCACTTCTTCAAACAGTGTTTAAGCCTCTCCCCTAGTTCCTCCTTAGTGCTCGAAAGCGCCTGCTACATAGCTGTTCTGAAAGGCCTGCTGAATTACATGCAGCAATTTCAATATAATGAAATAATCCGAAGCTGTATGTAATGAAATTTTACCTTTGACTAATACTTCCTCTTATCAGTAAAAATACAGTAAAATACGCCGTGGACAGCAAATGCTGCATTGCGTACCGTGTGCAAGTCCTAAGGCTCTCTGAACCACTTCCTTAAATGACGTAATGTCTTTCTCCCAGCCACGGGACTGCGTGTCACACTTGTATGCCTTGCAGAGACACTGGAACGCCTGAGGAAAGCAAAAGAACAATGTTCAGGATAACAAGTGGAAATCACGTTTCAGTTCTGTTTCCTGGAAGTCATATGGAACCAATTGCAACTTGAAAACCAGCATCTGTGTGATACAGCCCAGGGTCTCGTTCTCATCAAAGAAGGGGTAAAAATGAGCATTCAACGGCGATCAGTGATTAATCAAATGGATGTATCTGGATCGAGACACTTCCCTCCAAACAGAAGTATGTAAATACCCCATTTGGAAATGTACAAGAAATGCATACATTTCCTTACCATTTGTAGCCAGAAGCTTAAGAGACCAGTTAAAAGAATGAGATGTGAAGTTGGTGAAACTACGGACTTACTGGTAGGTGTGTAAACTCAGAGAAGTTAACATCACTCTCTCTCTCACGACCAGCTTCTTGAGGGGAGAGCTCCCAGGTCAGAGAATTCAGAGTACCCTAATTCCATGGAGGCAAGGGAGCACGTGACCCAGGAAGCTGCAGGAGGACAGAACGCAGGGGTGTGTGTGTGTGGTGAGTGTGCGCTCTCTAGCTGGCAAGGCCCTGGGAGAGGCCAGCTGGGCGGACTGAGGGAGGAGAGGACGACTAAGAGTCCCACCAAGTCGCCGTGCTGTGGCTAATTCTAAACTCACGCAGAAGTGCACTTGATTTGTGTGGATGTTTTGAAAAGAACACAATTATTCCAACGCGGAAACTCTGGAGGCTTCTGTGCGTCCTGAGATAAGAGGCCCGAGGCCTGGCCGCCTGTAACGGGTGGAGTTGTGGGGCAGGGCGGGGCAAGCACTTCACGTTGTGACTTTAAAAGCTTGACTCCAATATTGTTATCTGGTTCCTTTTTCTTTTTCCCTTTCACAGTCCCCATCTCAGATTTAAACACTCTCTTGTCCTTGTACCCAATCTGCCTTAATCCTTAGCACAGAGCCTGCAGCGAGGGTGCAGAGTAAATAACGAGAGCCAGCTGTTTGCCGAGGCTCTGGTAGGCAGGGAGAGGCTTAGAGACCCTTCGGCAGGAAACAGACAACAAGTGTGTAAGGAAAATTCATGGACAGAGAAAAGATGAATGCTTACGAGTCTCAACCTGCCCACAATTCAAAGTGCTCACGTTAAAGACTGAGTCAGAACTGAAAGCTCCAGCACATTAATCTTATCTTTCAAACCCTTAAACTTTTCCTCCAGCCATCAGAAGAGAAGATCCACTTCCCAGACGTGTAGACAAGAGGCGGGAGTGAAGAAGGAAGTACCTTTTCGTTTTCATCGGGCTTTTCACTCTGCCCATTGCCATACACTTGGGCGTACAGCCTCCAGATGTCCCCGTCACTTGTCACTCTCGAAGTGACTCTGCCAAGTAACTCCCGCAGCTTTCCTCTGAGGCTGGCAGCGGTGGCCCCGCTGCGATCAGTCATCCCGTCAGTCACCGCCCTCACCAGGATCTTCAGGACCTTACAAGACGCACAGCAGAAACTGGTAAGCTGCAAACCACCGAACAGTAACAAAAACAAAGGGCTGCCATCACCACCACCAATGAGGGCGACAAACCTCACGAGAACTGTTAGAATATCATCCCTACACTTTTAAAAAATGAAATACAAGTCGAGCCATCCTGAATCCCCCCCAGAACTGCTTGCCGACTACCTCTCTGGGTGCCTTTACAGGCAGGCTCCCCTCCTCACCTGAGCGCTCTCTGCAAACCGTCCCACCCACACCTCTGGCTTCGTGTGTTTTACCAAGTCCGCTCCGACAAAGGTGGCACAGCTCCGGCCAGGCTCCTCTCCAGAGCTCCATGGCTGGCTGGGTGCCTCATACCTTCCAGCATGTCCCATCAACTGCTCACACTCCAGCTACCCAGGAGTGAAGCGCAGATCCCAGAGCCCTCTTCCTTAAACAGGTGCTGGCTCTTCCGAACTGTTGAATGATAAACAGCTAATGTATTTGCATGAGGCACGCAGGGTGCCCATAAAGCAGCTCTTATGCTTCCAACTCCCTCAGGTTCGCTCACCACTTGGCAACTTCCTGGCGACCTTGCTTTCTTTAGCCTTTACACACTCTATCCCAGGTGCTTTGGATGTGGACAGACGGGTTGAGCTCCGCAGTAGGCTCCACTGTTATAAGGCACATCTGTCGTATCTACTATGTATTAGACAATGTATCTCAAGGCAGCTTCCAGGAGGCTCAGAAAGGGCATCCTCAAACACTGACTGCTATGCTGGGGGAAAGCAAAGATGCCTGGTCCACCCAAAGAGTCAGCCTGGCCTTGCCCGTGGGCCAACAGCACTGGCATTGGCCAGGAGCCTGTTAGACATGCATCCTGGGTGGAGATATCGGTCCACCTTGGACCAAGATTCTGCATTTCTAATAAGCCCCCAGGGGGTGCTAGTGTTGGTAGTCTGAGGACTGCACTGTGAGCAGCCAGGTTCCGAGGGGGAGGGTGCCCACATCTCTGTCTCACTCTGAGCTTCAGGGGGAGCACCACCTTTCATCAGCTTGTACCCCAGGGTCTAATACAGTGCCTGGCACACAGCGCCAACTCCTTAAATACTTGTGCCTGAAAGAAAGACTGAGTGAACACACTCCTTTCAGAAAGTGCCGCTAACAGAAACACAAGCAGTGTGTCAGCGTGCTCGCGCGTTCTGACCCACGCGTGGGATGTGGCTGAGGAAACGGAGCTCCTCTGGACTGTGAGCGCTGGGGACAGTGAGCCCAGACTTACGGTCCTAATTATACACAGAGATAAAAGTTGGCAGGAGAACATTCAACCATGTTTTCTATCTCTGCCTATAAATTCACATTACAATCCCCCACATGTAGTTTTAAATTTGAAAGTCACACAATTCATATTGCAATCCCACTCACGGCTTTAAATCTGAAAGTAACGATACAGGAGGAAGTGCGGGCTATGCACCACTCGTTTCCAGTGCGCACTTTGGAAACACTTCCGGAATTAACACATCTGACAGTGATGTTCTGCTGCAGTAGTTACTAGCAAATACAAACAAAGCAGACTAAATTAGTAAAGTGCTTTATTTTTCCTGGGATCTCAGAGTCGGCCCAACACCCTGTCCCCTCACTGTAGCCCACACGAGGGGACCATGACGGGGAGAAAACTGGTGGTCTTCTTGCCAGCAGAAATGGAGAGCAGCAGTGCTGGCATTTGGGAGAGGAAAAGCACCTAGTGCTGGCATTGGGGGGGGGGGGTGAACTGTCGAAGGGGAGGAAGGTGGGGTGTCGTGGGTTATGGCACAGGGTAGGGAGAAGGGAATATGGGTAGGCAGACATCAAATACCTCTGCCTAATCCACAGGCAGATGCCATAAGAAGAGAATGGGACCTTGATTAGGAACGGACGCAATGGCAAATTTGTATTTATACTCTATTCTCATGTTCAATGACCAGTTAAACAGCTGGATCTGGAGCTTAGAAGAAAGTTCTATACGGAGAACTAGATCACAGAAGTCACTCTTGGCCACGGCAGATGTTGCCTGAAGAGATTGTGCTGGGTAGGAATCAGACAGGACAAAAGGACGAAATTTTAACAAGTGACACTTAAGGGGAAGGAAGAGGAACAGAAGCCAAGCACCAATGAGAGAGCACAGGACAGTGCAGGAAGGTGAGAGAAGGCAATGTCGGGGGACCTGGGACTGAGAAGGTGACAGTCCACCCACAAAAGAGCCGGGTGGAAGACTGCACTGGACTGGGCAATGACCAGGGTTGGTGACTATCCAGAGATGAAGCCAGGGGACGGACGGCAGGAGGGAGTATGATTTTACACAGGAGGCTTACAAAGAACGAGGAAATCATGAAAAGCAAGACAAGTACTGACATCGTAAAAAGACAAAAAGCAAAAAACACCTCCAATCACAGTGTCCTGTAATACTAAACATTACTGATATAGGGACAGAATGTTAACAGAGCATATTCATTTTACCAAAAATTTAGTATAAATACATTGGGATAATAAGAGAGGGAAGTAGCAGAAATGCTGCTATAAGAAAGTTAAATCTTCATTTACTGTAATAGGAGGTCAACTGACGATACCCAAATTTGGGTAATGAAAAAGAGCAGTATATAACTATCATTATGAAATGTGAAAATGTAGCACTGGAAAAAATATTAAAAGGTTTCTCCCCTCTGGGGAAAAGGATCTTGAAAAGTGGAAAGAGGCAGAGCAGGAAATTGCTATACTGTACTATAAGACTTACTGCTACTTAACTTGTAAAACAGTATGTATGTGTAATTTTAATAAAATAAAAATTTAATTTAAAAACAGAGAAAAGGCAAGAATAAATACATTCAAAGACTGGCAAAGATGAAAAATGATGGCAACATGAATATCCACTTCTTAGATTTTACTATAAAATTGAGCCCTTGGTATGTGCGGGCTGAGGGCAGGAGGCGGCGGGGCTTCGGGAGCGAGACTTGGTGGACCTAAGGAAGGAACAGTAAACGCGCGGGAAGCCCTGGGGAGAAGCAAACGGGCGAGGTCCCTACCCTGGAGAACAGATGCTCAGGGCGGAAAAGTGCTACAGACAGCCCGTAAGGGCTTTCCGGTTGCACCTTTCCCCTCCCACACACCACTGCCAGCCCTGTGCAGGTCACCAGGGCAGAGGCCTGACGAGGGTGGGACGCAGACAGCAATAGAGCCAGGGAGCCTGGCTGGCCCCAAAAGCTGCCTCCTAGCTTCCCCCCACACGCCGTGGTTGGGTGGCTACTAGGAAAGATGGACAATGGAAGAGAGTGGCGCCTGCAAGAGATAAGGGAGTGTCCTGAGGAGCAGGACCACGTGGTGATGCTGGGAGGGCCAGCGGCAAAGTGTATCCAAGGGGTGAGATCCCCCTATGGCCCCAACTCACCAAGAAGGGCACAAGGTAGGTCCTGGGCTTTGCTCCAGCCCCTCCCACCAAGCACAAATCATCAGAAAAGCCACTGTCCCTGGGGAGTATGAGCCAACAGGGGTAAAACTGCAAAGGTACCACCGGCATGCAATGGACAAACTGAACATCCTGCATGGAAAAGCATTAAAGGGTCATGTGAAGGGAAACCTTAACTTGTGTTACAGATCTTCAGCAAGATCAGAGGGACAAACCAAAGGAACGGTGGGCTCCCCTGGGCAGTGGTATCTGTGGGGAAGGAAAACAGGGTGAGGGCAGAGCCTGGAGCCGCTGTCACAAAGAACGAAAGGGGAGGATGGCTCTGCAAAGGACACAAGGAAGCCACGGCAGGTACAGTCAGAGCATGAAATCCTGGGAGCCAGTGAGCAAAGTGTTTCAAGAAGGAAGGCAAGATCAGTGGCGCTCAATTCTGCCAACAGGCTGAGGACCCTAAGGACTGACCACAGCCCTGTGCGTGGGGACATAGACCTTGATGCCTGTACGATAAGCAGACTGGTGGAGATGAGCCCAAATGGCAGGGCTGCCAAAGAGGAGGGAGCCGAGGAAGAGGACACTGCATGGGAAGATGCTGCTGCTGCTGAGTCCCCCCGAAGAGCAGCAGGAAAATGCAGAGGTGACAGGAGGGACATGAGTGCACACAAAGTACCCACGTGCAGCAGACAAATGCACTCAGTAATATTTTCCCATTTGTGCCTCTGTAACACAAGCTACAGAGGTACGTTTTCATCCAGAGTGATTATAAGGGAAGGGCTACGTGCCTTTTTATCTGAAAAGATGATTATTTCAGTCTGTTTATTTTCCTGGGTTACAGACACCTATATGGATCAAATGAGAGTTTTGAACCCTCTTTCCAGAGTATGTACATTTCCACATACACAATTTTTTTCACGATGTTTCAGATCATATCACAATCTCCTGAAGCCTAATAACAGAACCTTTTTAAAAATCTCAATTTCTCCATCATGGCCTCGGATTCCGGTCTTATCTTTCAATATTACTTATGACTAAGTAAGTTTCTCTCTTTGAAAAGCTTTCTTCATTTTCCTATCAATTCCCTCCCTACTCTTACTATTTCTTCCCTCACTTCCAGATGTTCAAACACTGGGTGCTGTTTGCTAAAGGTAAGACCTTCACATGGCCGGTCAAGGTCTCTCTGGCCTCCTTGGCGTGCCTCCATGCACGTACCACACAGCTACCAGAGGTGTGTGTTGGACCCACCCCTACCTTTACCAGTCTCACTGTTCTCAAAGCCACTGCTTTTTCCCTGAAAGGAAGCTTGGCAGTTGTGGTGAGTCAAACGGTGTCCCCCCAAAACCCAAGTCCTTATTACAACACCTCAGAACGTGACCTTATTTGGAAACAGAAAGTCACACTAGATGAGGTGGACCCGAAAGTCAATGACTAATGTTCTTAAATGAAGAGGAGAGGACACACAGAGACACAGAGAAGGGACTAAGAAGTGGGTGAGGGGGGGGGCAGAGACAGAGTGATGCTGCCACAAGCCAAGGAATGCCAGGAACCACCAGGAGCGAGAAGAAGCCTTCAGAGCAAGCAATGGCCAAGCAAACGTCCCGATTTCCGGTTCTAGCCTGCAGAACCAAGTGGAGAGAATAAATGCCTATGGTTAGCAGACACCAAGTGTGTGGTAATTTGTTGCAATTGTTCCAGAAATCTAAGAGTTGGGCTGGCCCAAAAGTCCACTTATTTAGGTTTTTTCCCATAAAATAAAAGACAGTTTTCATTTTCACCAATAACTTTACTGAGTAGGATATCTTCAGTATGTCGGCTGTCTCCTGCGTGGTATAACGCTGACGGTTCTCAGTTAATGTCTTGACTTGACTGCTGTCAACTTCAACGGGTCTACCCGACTGTGGAGCATCACTCTATACACTGCACAAGTCTTTGTTGCGTCTTGGTTGTGTTTTTATATATCTTGAGATAATAAAGCATAATATAATGAAAATGTTGCATACTTTCTCCCATCTTCAGTGTTAAAATGACTACACAAAAATTCACCAATTTTGATCAAGTTTTTCAAAGTGTACGTTGATATGACAGCTGTCACATTGTTTCACGTGAAATTAAAGACAACTAAGCACTACTAGAGCCATTTATGAAAAAAACCAAATGAACTTTTTGGCCAACCCAATGTATCATCATCCCCACCTTGTGAAACTAAAGAACAAGTGGTTGAGGTGACTCGCCGAGGTCACACAGCCGGCGGCGGCGGCCAGCACTACGCCAGGCTTCCTAACCCCAGAACCTGCACTGCTTCCTTCAGCACAGTCCTGCTTCTCCAGGCATCTCAACTTAAATGTGTCTCCATTTGTGTTTCTTCTGGTTGAAGGAGTGATGCAGAGCTTCAGTTTTTGGTCCCAAATGCTTGACCAACTATTCCAATACATATGGAATACTTTATAATTTTATCCCACAGATTTAAATGCCATCCTTGTCATATACTGAATTCTCATACTTACTTGAGTCTGTTTCTGAATCCTTTATTCTGTCCTAGCTCGTTCCTGTAGCAGATGTTAACTCTTTATATAACAAGGATATTATTAGATTTTTATTTTCCTATTTGTTACAAATATTTTTGTCACATATTTTATAGTGAAGTCATGAAAATTCCGTTAAGCTCTCCTTCCTTGTTTCAAAGTTTAGAAAATTTGCTAAGTATCCACTTTTATTCCTAGTTTATCTGCGATGAGAAAATATTTAGCATATATTTAGTCTACTTGGAATTCATTTTCATACCGTAAAATAATCTATGCGTATTTTTTGAGCCTGGATGCTTGGAGGGCTTTCCCTTTTATCGGCATGAACAGCGCTGTCGTCCCTCAGACCCCAAACCAGCATCACACAACCGATGCCACGTAATGACTTCAAACCCCCCCTGCATCTCCACTTCATCACGGCGACACAGAACTTGTGTTTCCTTCTCTGCCCTCAGACCATTCCTCACCTCCAGCAGAGACCGTGCTTGAGGGCGCGGCAAGCAGAGAATGACGGTGTGGAGCCACCACGAGCCCCCGAGGAGAGGCGATGTTTTCTCGAGTGCAAGAGGAGCGACTCCAGCACAAACGCTGAGGAGCGTCCACGGGGAGCAAAGCAGTAGGGATCCCCTCCGCCAACACGAGCCTTGAAGCCCTTGGCCCAGTCGCACCGAAAGCTTGGCCAAAAGCACACGTGCTGGCCCTTGAATCCTGGAGGGCTTTGAAGCAGGAAGGAATCGGCTGCCTCAGGTCCAGTTACAAAACCGTCCAGGAGGGCTCCGGGCCAGGAGTGAGGCCATTTCCCCAGCTTGGCTAACACCCTGCTCCACTTGGCCCTCTCTGAAGAACTTGCTCCGTTTCCTGGGCTGATAACCCTGACCCCTGGCTTCCCCAAACCTCCGTGATCAGAGTGAAGTGGGCAGTTTAACATTTTCTTTTTTGCTTCTTCAGGGAAAAAAAAATCTTAGTGTATGGGAAAAGCATGCACAGGCTTCAGGATGAATAGGCCAGACTCCAAACTTTAAGTCCTGGCCTTACTACTAGTTAGCTGTGAAACATCAGCCTTGTTAGTTCCCCTGCTGAGTCTCAGGCACTCCAGCAGTAAAATGGAGAGAGCACCTGTATTACAGGGACATAATTTACATAAAGTACATCCCCCTCTCTGCTCTTTTCTTTCCGGTGGTGCTCAGCCACCACTTGTTCTAGAACTTCAGTCTGGCTGGCAACCTGCCCCACACACATCAATGCCACCTCCCTTCACCCCCAAAGAAAGCCCTACAGCCACACAACATCGATATAAAAGAACAGGTGGCACATGGCTCTATCTATACGCCATTCCAGAAAAAGCAACGTTGATCTGTGGTGACAGAAATCAGCAAGTAGCTGCCTGGGAAGGGGCACACCGATGACAGCGTTCCATATCTGTCCCGGGAAGTGGCTCCACGAGAATATCCGACAGTCGAAACACATCAAACTTACACTTAAGACCTGTGCATTTGAGTATATATAATTTATACACCAATTTGGAAAAAAAGTTTTGTTTGATACAGCTCACATGCACATTATCATGATGGGAAATGTGCATTTTAACATAAATCTTCCCACAGACTTCGACTCAACACAAAGAAGAAAACAGGCATGCCTAAATGGGATTACTAGCTTCAATTCCCACCAGCTTTATGACTGGCCAAGTTCCACAACCTTCCTGGGTCACAAGCCATCCACTGCAAAAGGAGGAGTATTTAGCACCCTCCTCAAACCCTGCATGCCCTGTGAAAGGCGGCCACAGGAACACGGTGGGCACCCAGTATATGCTCATTCCCTCCCCTTTCCTTCCACTTATAAACAGCAAATGGGGTATAATAATGCAACATTTAAATTCTTTCCCCAAACTGCTGAGTCATCAAAGAAGGGGGAGGAAGATGGGAAGGAGGACGGGGAAGGGGAGGGCACAAGAACAAGTCAGCGTCAGAGCCCCCCGAGGAGAGAAGCATGAGTACGGAGGGCTACCAGGGTGCTCACGGCATTATTCACAGTAACGAGAAGCTGGGAGACTGAACAGGGACTAATTATGCAGGGACGTGAAAATTAGTTTTATGATAGGCTAATAAAAGTATGTATAATCCAGCTATGAATACAGACATGAACCATGTAGAAAAGCTTCCTGACATACTAATCTATGAATGAGCCAAAATTAAGACAGAGAGAGAAAAGGCAGGAAATGAGAGAGGTAGTATGTCCAGTCATTCTTATTACAAATAGTGAAAAAAGAATAATTGTAGCTAATTTGCCCTGTGTCTGTAGGAAAATGAGTGTGAATTTACACACACAAAAAAATTAAAATGACAATAACCACATCTATAGAGAAGTAGAAAAAGAGAATAGGGCCAGGCCCTGGTCAGGTGCCCAACTGGTTAGAGCGTCATCTTGATACACCAAGGTTATGGGTTCAAACCCTAGCAGGACATATACAAGAATCAACCAATGAATGTATAAATAAGTCGAATCACAAATCAATGTGTGTGTGTCTCTCTCTCTTTCTTACTTCCTCATTCTCTCTAAAATCAATAAATAATTTTTTAAAAATAGAAAGGGGTCAGGTAGGGTCAAACATAAGAATATCAGAGGGTTTGTTGTTTTTTTTTAATGAAAGACATCTGTTGTTGAACTTACAGAATCAAATGAACTTTTCTTAGCCAAGACAAAAATATTCCAGACAATCAATCAACTGTCTCGGTGTACGCTGACTAACTGTCAGAAAGCATGGTGGCAGAATTATGCAATGAAGCTAAATACGACCGAGCCCATCACTAGCCACTGAGGCTTCCCTTCAGTGATGATCTCACCACCTCGGAGCGATTCTGCCCACGCCTGCCAGAGACTAAACACTGCCCTCGGCACTCTGTGAGCCTCCACAAGACAGCTATTAACAGGGCCTGATGTAAGCTGACCATTAGCTCACGGTGGCCCTTTCTCCATCTGAGTACCTGGAAGTGTCCACCCTAAGGTGCTAAGGACCATAATCTGACCTAGAAAAGTAGCTGGTTATCTAGTCACTATGTTCTTAGTAGCACTTCCCCAAGCCAAATACAATAATTTAAGCTAACAGCCCCAGCATCATCACAGCACACTACGCTGCAGCATGTCTGTCTCCAAGCGCCTTGTTCATCAGCAGTCGCTCTCGTAACAGGCCCGGTTCTGGGGCTCCTTTGAGCGGCACAGGACTGCAGGACGAAGTCCCAAGAGTCCACGTGCCACCCGTAAGTGGTTCTAAAAATACTAAACTGTTCCAGAAACTAATTTCGAACTCATCGAAATATTCATGCTCAGATGAATACCAGTGTATGAAAGGTTTGTTCCATGTTCTGAGTTTGAAGAACGAAGAAAGAATCAGAGGGAAAAAGAGATTCAAGTACTAGCTAGCCATGAATTTAAACTAAGTCCTAATCATTTTCTCTAGGAAACAATTAAATTTTCACTGAAGTTCAGAATGCTTTAAGACTTTTTTTTTCTTTTATGAGAAATGTTCCAAAGGTATCTCTATGCATTTGGAACTGAGGCTGGATAAATTTTTTAAAATGCAATGTTACACTATATGATCATCTTTACATTTTCATTAAGCTTTGCTTCCTTATTAGTTCTTCATTAAAAACTTAAGAAAAATACCTTTTTATTCCAAAATGAACTATACTGACTGAGAATTGCCCAGAATTCCTTAGAATAAATACTATTATTTGAGTTCCTTTATTTGTCTGAGAGAAGGCTCCTGAAAGATTTCTAAGCACGTGTTTTTATAATTCCAACGAATTTGATTAGGTATACAAGATGCCAAATCAACAACGGAGAGTCTTATCATTAGAACCAACTACCTATACACAGCTTATTTTTACTGGAGCTGTCTCCTGGGTATCTACTACCACTGTGAGTGCCAATATATTGTTCTAAATGCCTCCTCTCTCCCCACACATTTACAGATGCTCACGAACAGCACCGTCATTCTGAACACTGGCAAGACCTTTTTTCATCCTGAAAGAAAATGAGACACCCAAGCTGGGGAGAGTGGAGAGTGGTAAGAACAAAGGAAGCTCCTAAGCAAAATTCCCCAGGACGTTTCCAGTTATGGTCACCGCAGGAGACTGGAATGAGAACGGCTGCACCCATTTCATTCTAAATTGTCATCCTCAGTAAAGCCACTGTTTCATTTTCTTGCCATTTTTCTGGAATAAGTGCCTCTCCGATATTTGACATACTTGATATACAATACCATCTAAATCAACTACAGTTAGCAATACCTTAATGACTTTATAACTCTACGATGTAGAAGTCATAGATTTTCAAAACAATCTTTGAACAGTTATCATGTTTTGTATCGTTAACTTCCGTAAAACACGGGGGAGACACATGCAAACACTCTGGAGTGAAACCCGGCTTCCGAGAGCACACACCTACCTCACAGGGCGGGGGTGCGACCTGAGTTAACTAACCCACTTCAAGTGCTTGGATACTGTTTGGACACAGCAAGCCCTGATTAAATGTTAGTTGTTGTCATTTTATCACGTCCCACTCTGCCCTGATGTGTGTGCCTCAGGGAGCAGGGGAGAATGACAGAGATAAAACAGAAAAGCCCGCTCCCTTGGATGCTGATGTACTGTAACCCACAAAAGTCTGCCTCCTGAGAAAGAAGAGGGGCCCAGCCCAGCCATGGGCTCCTTATGTAAAACCACTCCTACGGGCACCGAGTGTAGAAGATGGTCAGAACTGTCTCAGGAACTGAAAAGCTAGTCTGGCTAGCCAGCTCTCACTAATCCTTAGCAGATATGAAGGACTGCCATGAGTTAAAATATGGACTTGAAAGGGGAAACTGCTCACATCAGAAAAAAAGCAGATCAGTAAAAAACTGGGGACATATGATAGATTAATGGCATCAGACTGACCAAGGAAGCCAACCCTAAGACAATCCGGGAAGAGACGACAGCTTCGGCAGCCAGCAGCAACGCCAGTAGGGCGGAAAAGCAGACTGGCCACCTGCAGACCCATTCCTCCTCACCTGGTCAGCCAGGAGGACAGCCACCCTCTGCTCTGGCGGGGGTGCAGCTCACTCAGGGCCCCTCCAGCAGCGAGAGTTCTTGGTCTGGCAGTTTGCAATGCTACAGAATGCTAGGCTAAATGAGGAGGGTGGATTTGAGTGTTTTATGAACATTTTTAATGTGAGCGAAAAATAGAGTTTATTTTAAATGTCCAATGAAATGTACTATCAATATAAATTATATTCTCCCTGAGATTTTAAGAACAGGCTTTAGAATGCTTTCATAGTAGAGAAGGGCCTTTTTAAAAAATCACAGAAGTATTAAAAAAGATAAGCACTTTGGAATCTCTGCCCCATGCTCAGTGGTTGGGCAACACTGAAATCTGTTCAAAACCCCATTGGTACCCTTTGCCAAGGGGCTGAGTGCAAAAGAGAAAGAAGCACTTCAATGGAGAATTTCAGCTCTGGGAATAGGACAAGTACTAGACCGCCAGAGGACTGTGCCAATTACAGTTGGTTGGGTTCCTGTCCTCTCCAGGATGTAAAACTGCTGTGCCTCCATCCACGTTTTATTTGGCCTTCACTATATAACTCAAGGTCCTTCTTTCTATACTGGATGGTCAACATGCAATATTTAGAAAGCACAAAAATGAGAAAAAGAAAAGTAACGGAGGGTCCCGACATAGCTCCAGTAAGTGGGTATATGGTGATACTTGAAGCCACAGGCCTCTCAAGTGGTTGCTGAGAACTTGAGCCTTAAAGCAGCCCAGCCAATGATGGAGCTGGGTTTGCAACACCAAGCACACACAGGTCAAGGGCTGGGACTGTAAGACAGGGCCCAGGTGAGGTACATTTTGAAACATTTCAAGTATAGATACTAAGTCAAAAGAGTAGTGAGGTATTACTATAAACTAGATGTTATTTCCAGTTATTTCTATTTTGTCATAATTCCAAATTCACCATTTTAAATAGAATATGTTCATTATTGCAAATAAAGTGTTACATTTCCAAGCCTCTGACTTTGAACCAATACCTCCTGCGACCTTGTCTTCGTATACTGTCTTCAACCACAGGTGCGCCCACCAGGTCCTGTATACTCAATCCTATTGGATGAGACACAGGGGCTTCAAGTCTCCCATATTTTCTGAAAGGATATAGTATTTTTTGTGCTGGGTTAAGAGTCAACCAGTTATGACTTCATCTTACCAAGAAGAGGACCATCTCATTAAATATCGCAAAGAAAATGTTAAGTCTTCCTTTCTGTGTTGTTCGAATGGTCAGAAAGGATGCAGTAAACGCTCGCTCAGTGAGAGAATAAACGAGTGTGGGATGTCCTCCAGCTGTCACACAGCACAACCACAGTAGCAGATGACACAAACAGCACTCGGTCTACTTTCTGCAGGCTGACTACCTATGCAAGCTGCACATCAGATTTTCGTCACTGGGCCACAGTGACATTCATCTATGACCGCACAAACATCTGACACTTGAATGCCAGATTTAATATGTAACAGAATATCTGACTACAGAAAAAACACTCTTTTTATATAGTACATGTGTTTAAAAAATTTTTCCTGTTTATAATCAAGGAAACAATTTATACCCTTTCATCAAATATTAATACCAAACGGAAACTGAAATAACAAAATATTAATAACCTACCTGAACATCTTTGTATTTATCTCTTAAGTCCAAGAGCCGGTGATAAGCTTTAATGGCTTCTGAAAATTCCCCGACGTCAGTGCTAGTGAGAATGTAGTTTTCCCAGATCTGCCAGTGTTCGTAGTTGCACTTGAGGGCTTCTTGTAAAGTTCTAAAGGCCTTTTCTCTATTGAAGTGAAAGTTGAAAGAGAACAGTACTAGTAATCATGGCTAAATAAATCATAGCTAAGTGTGTAAAATACTGATGTTGACTTTCTCTTAGTCCTTCATCCTTCAGGCTAATAAACAGAATTAAAGACCCAAACAACCCCAAACCACCTCAAACTTCCCTACAAATTTTTTAAAATTTTAAAAGAAGCAAGAAATTACAAAACAAAAACAGTTAGAAATAAAACAAGATTGGGGAGATGTGAATAAGAAGGAACTAGAAATGTTGGGATAGAGACATTAGAACAAAACAAGAAAACCTCACCAGGATAAAAGCTGGACTGCACACAGCCAAAGAGAGAACAGATGAACTGGAAGATAATAGTGAGGAATTTACAGAGAATTCAGAATTAAAAATAAAAGAGTAATAAAGAAACAGAGGACAGAATGAAAGGTAAGCCTCAAACATATATTTGACAAACATTCCAGAGTAAACAAATACAGAAAATGGCAAGATACTAGCTATGAAAATAAATAGCTAAGCATTTTCCAGAATTGAACAAAGATCTAAATTCTATACTCAAAAGTATATTCTGCATACTGAGCATCACAGAGATAAACCAACACATAGACATACTGTGTGAAATTGTAGGACATAAACTCAATCCTAAAACCTACAAAATAACGACAATTAGAGAACAGGAGACATATCATTAGCAACAAAAGATGGTAGAAGAACACAGAAAACTATGTTTGAAGTGCTGAACGAAAATAACTGCCAGCCAAAAATCTTACAACCAGCTAAATATGCCACTCAAGAGTAAATGCAAAATCAGACATTTTCAGATATATGGACACTGAGAAAGTTTACCACCTGCTGACCCCGACCTCAAAGAACTACTACAGGATCTCCTCTTACAAAAGTAAAAGGGAATTAATTCAAAGAGAAAGAAAGCAATACAAGAAATGATCGATGCTGATAATAGAAGTTGACTAAATATGTCAGTAAATTTTAATAATTATTTAGAACAAAAATTATTATGAGTTATTTGTATTTAAAAAATAAAACTAAAAGTATCAGGCCGTATTACCTACAATTAAATAAGAAATGAACAGTCAGCCCTGGCTGGTGTGGCTCAGTGGATTGAGTGCCGGACTGCGAATCAAAGGGTCAATGGTTCAATTCCCAGTCAGGGCACATGCCTGGGTTGCAGGCCAGGTCCTCAGCAGGGGGTACATGAGAGGCAACCACACATTGGTGTTTCTCTCTCTTTCTCCCTCCCCTCCCCTCTCTAAAAATAAATAAAATCTTAAAAAAATATAAAAATAAAGTTTAAAAAAAGAAATCAAAAGTCAATAGATAGTTTAAAAATTGTATTCCTGAGAACTTAAAAATGCACTCCTAAAAAAAAAAAACACCCCACAGTGGGGAAAAAAAGCTTACATTAGAAAGTATAAAATATTTAGAAATTAATGTAAGTACTACCTATCACCATATGCTGGATATAGGTGAAGCAGCATTCAAAGTGAAATCTAGGATCTTATGTGCATTAATTATAAGATATGAAAGATGGAAAATAAATGAGTTAAAACATTCAACTTATTTTAAGCAACTTATTTTATAATAGTTTATTAAGAAAAACACCAAATTAATTTAAGCAACAAGAAAAATAATAAAGAATAGAATGATCAACTAATCCAAAAGCTGGCTCTGAAAATAACTCATGAAACAGACAAATGGCCACGTAAATTCCATTTAGAGTTAATAAAAAAAATCACAAGAGAGCACTATGGGCAAATTATACAAAATGGGCTAAAGAAATACAAGCCAAATAAATCAATAAGAATTAAAGTAGAACAGGTAGTTTTACAGGCAAGGTTTATCAAACCACCTCGAAGTTCTTGTCTTACACCAGCCACTTCAGAAAATAGAGAAGGACTACCAAAAACTTCTTATCGACAAGGAAGTTGACAGAACTTCATGTTACCTACTATAAAAGTTAAACACCTCAGCAAACAAAAGGACTCTTAATGCTTTACTCTGCCGGCTGGACAAAGACTATAATTCCCTAATAGATCATAAATGTTTTCCCGGACAATTATAGTAACCTTTTTCAAATGTATGCTATCAATCTACTTTTCCAACAGTCATTTTGAGTTTGCTAACTCAAGACGACAAGATTCACCTTCCTTACACTGCTTAACCTCGGAGTGTCTCCTCAAGGCCCCTCCCTCCTTGCTGACCTCAAGGCAAATTTTGGAGAGGATGAGGGTGGGTCTTCTAGCCATCCTAGGCCACCGATCTGAGAGTCACTCCCTTAAGCATTTGGAAAGAAGTGTGTCTATGTCATCGGTAATTTTCTCCAAGTCACTGAACACTCAAATCATTTGATCAATCTCTAATATATTCATGGCATCAATCAAAATGATTTCCTTACAATTAAGTCCTTTCGGTCTTTTTGTAACAGCCAATTCACTAGTTTAGTTTTTCAGTCTCTCACCTTAAGTTGCTGTGAAATGTACTGATTCATTTATCCCTTGGCCCACCATCCTTTATAGATAAAAATGAAAGTACCCTTACTCTAACACTATTTCAAATGCAGCCATCAATTGTTCCTTTTGGATTTTTCCCTTTCCCCCCCTTCTCTATTCCACTCCCGGTGCCCACTCCCATGAACTAAGACTCCCCAGGCCTCCCATCCGCATAGGAGGTGGGGCGAGGTCAGAGTCACTTAAGGCAAGGACAGAATTCTTCTGAGAGGATCACTAATCATTTCCCCCAGTCAAAAATTAGCTCTGTCCCAAACCGCAGCAGACAAAGGGAAGAATAAAAAGCTAGGAATAAAGGAGTGATTTACCTCTGACCTTACAACCCCACTTTTACACAGAAACCTATTCATGGAGCTGCATGAAGACAAGGAAGCATCAAAAAGAAGTTGAGGGACAATGCGTAAAATTCCCTAAGAGAGAAAGCAGAATTCTTAGGGTTACTGGGCTGGAGGACAAGGCTGGGTACCAAGAGACTGACTACATACAAAATGATCAGGGCTGCTGGAGAAACCCACTGAGATCATTCTACAGCTATGACAGGGATTTTCCTCGCCTTTGCTTTCCATCAAAAGGGTCTCTAGTGAGTTTCACCACAATCAGTTGCAATCAAGAACATAATATTATTTTCTGAAGAGAACGGTAGAACAAACAGAACTTTATTTTTGTAGACTGTCATCCAAGAGCAGCGGAAGCATTTCATGATCTCAACGCAGTGGGGATTTAATGTCATCTTTAGAAGTGTTTTGTGAATCCACAAAGAAAAATTAAATTAAGTTTGAAAACGAAGACAAATGAAAAGAAAAATACATCCACGCTTTAATTGCTTTATTAAAACTCTGGTAACAGCAATCCTCGTCTCTGCTCCTTCCTTCGCTTTCCGGAGCCGGTCAGCAAGCCCATCTGGTTGTCCCCTTTGCAAGCTGGCATCTGCCCTTTCTTTTCCAGTCTGGTTATCTCCTGCCTGGATTGTTACAACAGCTGTCTCTAACTGTTTCCCAGCCCCCAGTTTCCTCTCCAGTCTGCCTCACACACTGCCACCAGATAAATCTTCCCAAAAGGCTTTTTTTCTTCATGAAATTACTCCCACTGAAATCCTGGCTTCCTATTTCTAACAGAATAGGCTCAACTTGTGAGTCAGATAACCAGAGCTTACTGCAATCTGACCCCAAACGACCTTCCCAAACCTTTCCACTCACTATAGATCTCACTGGAGTCTCCAGCTGGATTCTTTTACTTCTCCTCTCCTACGGTGATGCGCTCACTCCCGACACCCTGCGTTTGATCCAGGTCCCCTTGCCTGGAAGGGTTTCCTCTGTGCCCTCTGCCCATTCTTCAGATGAGAGCTCGATCCCAGTGTTTTCTCAGAAGCGTTTCTGAACCAGCACCATCCACCCTCTCTCTTCAGAGATGTCTGGTACAGACTGAGTGCTCTACAAATTTTCCCACTATTTTTACAGCCCTCTTTGCATTTCTCACTTAATATTTACAACACACTGCCAATATTGTTAATCAATTTTTAAATATTATGGCACATTTTTATTTCTATTTTTCAATAATATCTAGTTCACCGCAAGCAATTAATGACAATCCATCAGTTGAGGTGACCAACTAAAACGCATGCTTGCTTTTATCATGTAATGAAATTTCGGATGCAAAACTTCAGTAGCATATAAAGATTTCAAATATTTCTTATTTCATTACATATAAAATATTTTCAAGAAATAAAGTACATTTAAAAGTCAAATGGCTATAAAGCACATTTTAGTACTCAGTTGAAGAAAATCTCCCTCATTTACTTTGGAAGCGAGTTCTTGTACTTACTTTTGTTTTAATCGGATGTAGGATGTTGATAAATTGTTCCAAGCTTCAGCATTCTGAAATGACAGGGAACCCAGTTACAGGCTATTCTCATTAAAGCACAATAATTGCTACAAACAAAAATATATTTCCCGAGTATAAGACGTGCTCTTTACAATCACGAACTTCACCGAGGTGTACCTAAAGGTGTATGAGAAAAATTAAATAAAGTAAATGTAACTTTTATAATTGAGGATGAAAAGTCACAAAAATAGTCAACAAACTGACATACTGTCAGAGTACTGATTTGGAATTTAGTTAAGATTTTAGTTCCAAATTCAGATTTACAAAATAGTGGGACAATTTACAACATAATTATATAAGACACGGTATAAGATATCGATTTATACAAGATACAGATTTACTGCAAACCCAAGGCTATACAGAATATTGCTTTTCCTATCTTAAAAGGCTCTGCCATTTTCCTCTCATCCTTCATCAGACAGAATAAAGGAGTATGTGTGCTCCAGTGGGATTACTAAGTACTTCATCAAACATGTTTCTCTTATTCTTCCATGCAATGACAAAAATAAATGAAAACTTTTTTAAAAGATTTTATTTATTTACTTACTTTTAAAGAGAGGAAAGGACAGAGAAAGACAGGGAAAGAAACATCAATGTGTGGTTGCCCCAAATGCACCCCCTACTGGGAACCTGGCCCACAACCCAGGCATATGCTCTGACTGGGAATTGAACCAGCGGCCCCTTGCTTTGGAGTCTAGCGCTCAATCCACTGAGCCACACCAGCCAGGGCTGAAAACTTTTATATAAATGTTGGTTCTAACAAGAACAATATGAATGTCTGTTCCTCTTTGTTCTGCTCTTTATAAGATACAGGCACATAATTCTCAAGTTCCACACACATGATCTAAAAATTAAGGGGCAGTAGACCTCTGCTTGCAGACATAGCAGTTAGGACCAGGGTAGTCTTACTGCCATAAAAAGCTACAAACTGGACAAAACTTGGGAAACGAGTGCCTTTGAGAAACTGGACAACAGACTGGATCATTGGGCTGTCACCCTTGAGACAGGGCCAACACTGAGGTATTTCACTAACCAACCCAGGCCTCTAATGAGAGGCACTTCCAGAGAGGCAGAAACGAAATAAGGCACAGCAAGTCTTACGAGATGAAGAACAGATCGGAGTTCAGGGCTTGCAAGGTGGCTAGAATCTGCAGGGCAAAATCCTAGGGAAGACATATCTGCACAGAACATAAGCTGTAGAAATCTCAATAAGCACCTCGTTGAGTGCTTGGCTGAACAAAGTTAGACACGTGCAGGGCAAAACTTCCTGAGGCCTGGTAGAAAGCTGTGAGCGGGGTAGAGGCTCTGGACGTCACGGTGCTTGCAGTTATTCACGTTCCAACTAACCAGAGTGGAGAATGCTGAAGGCAGCAACCGCCGGTGGCATTAAGCACTATCCCAAAAGGTACTATGTTAAGAGAAGGGTGACTGTGACCATAGAATAAAGACAACTCTGGACCCACCCTAACAAAGGTTAAAATCAAGCTGATCCACACACAAGAAAATTAACCAGACGCCAAAATAAAATAAAACACTCTCTTCCAAGGGGAAACCCAGAAACTCAACATCACAGCATCCACAATAAAAAACTGGTAGACACGTATGCAAAGAAGCAGAAAAATGTGTGCATAACCAAAGGGAAAATCAGTTAATGGAGGCAGACACAAAATGAAAGAGACGTTGAAATAAGCACACAAGGACTTCAAAATAGTTGTTATAAATACGATCAGAGATATGAAGAAAACATGACTATAATAAGAGAACATAATTGGGGAATCTCAGAAGAAACATGAAAACTGTAAAAAGAACCAAATGAAAGTTCTTGAACTAAAAAAATACATTATCTGAAATGATATTGGACATAAATGTAAGAGCTAAAACAATAAACTTGTTAGATGAAAAGTTAGGGGTCAATCCTCATGACCTTAGATTTGGCCATGGATTCTTAGCTATGGCACCAACAGAAAGAACAACAGAAAAACAGGTAAGTTGGACCTCATCAAAATTAAAAACTTACATACCTCAAAAGACACTATCAAGAATGTAAAAATCAACTTGCAGAAAGGGAAAAAATATCTGCAAATCACAGATCTGATATGGAACTTGTATCCAGGATGTACAAAGAACTCTTACAACTCAATAATAAAAAAACAACACAATGTAAAAATGGGCAAAGGATATAAACATTTATGCAAAGATCATATACAAATGGCCAATGAGCACATGAAAAAATGCTCAAAATCAATAGCCATCAAGGAAATGCAAACTGAAATCACAATGAGATACTACCTACTAAGATGGGCATAAGAAAAAAGGTAGACAATAGTAAGTGTTGACAAAGATGTTGAGAAATTGGAAGCCTCATGTATTTAAAATGGTGCTTTATTCCAGTCTAGATGAGGGCATAAGTAAACATGGCTTGCCTCCTCGTACAACCACATCAAAATTACAACTAAAATATAGAACAACTATCACTCAATGGAAGTCTGACAACCACATAATTAAAAGAAACCACATCCATCCAGATTGGTAGGAGGGGTGGAGACGTGGAAGAGGCTGGTCCCACATCTATGTGTGGTAGATAAAAATTCAGGAGAAATATTTTGGGAGTGGAGTCCCAGCCCCATACCAGGTCCCTAGCACAGGGTCCCAGTGCCAGGAAGATAAGTCCCCATAACTTCTGGCTGCAAAAACCAGGGGAGATTAGGTCAGTGGAAGAAACTTCTGGAGTCCCACGCAGTTCCTCTTAAAGAACCCACACACAGACTCAGACTCACTCCCTCTGAGCTCCAGCACCAGAGCTGCAGCTTGAAAGGCACCAGTAGCATCCAGGGAGGAAGTGAAGGGTCTGGTATCAAGGCAGGAGCTGGGGAGAGCTTTCTCCCATACAGAGGCCATTGTCCCCTTTCTGAAACCTCCCCCAACAGAGTCACAGAGCCAGCAGGCCGGTGCCGTATCTGAGACTCCATCAGCCTATTTAATACTGTTTGTCCCGCCCTGAAGATCCCTTGAGACTCCATCTCCCAACTTATGCCCACCCAAGCTGTTAACAGTGACTTTTCCATATGAAGGGCTGGTCTTAGCTCGTGCTTCACAACTTCCTAAATCTTATCAAACAAGCATCAGCTGGCCTCTGTGAGTCTCCAGCCCCCATACTTCTTGCTAAGTGTCCCCAGGCCCTGTACTAGACGCAGCCAGTTTAGGTTCACAGCTTGGCTTTGCCTAGGAACCTCCAAGTCCAGAACAAGTAGCAGCCAACTCAGATTGCTTTGTAGCTCAGGTAGGGTGGCCCCAGAACACAGGTGGGGACTGACCTTGGCCTGCACCACCTGGGAAACCCCAGAGCCTGTGTACCCAGTGGACAGCTACAGACCACGTCAGAGCACCACCACCCTGCCCCTGCACAGCTGATCTTCCACAGAGGGTGGAGGTTGGTGGTCAGTGGTCACAGCCAGTCCCTCCTGCTGGCTGGCCTGGGTAAATCTTCCCATTGACCTGTCAACAGCAATCAAGGCTCAACTGCAAGAGGAGGGTACATTCAGCCCACACGAAGGGAGCACCTCAAGTACCCAGCTTGGATGATAGGGGAGGATGTGCCACTGGACCCTAGGAGGATACCTATTACATTAGGCCATGCTACCAAGACAGGGAGTCATAGCAGCTCTACCATACATAGAAACAAACACAGAGAGGCTGCCAAAATGAGGAGACAAAGAATTTGATCTGTTCTTTTACTTGCCTAAGTGAAAGAACAGATCAAAACTCCAGAAAAAGAACTAAACAAAATGGATAAGCAATCTATCAGATGCAGAGTTCAAAACACTGGTTATAAGGATGCTCAAGGAACTTAGTGAGGACCTAAACAGAATAAAAAAGGTCTGGTCAGAAACGAAGGACATACTAATTGAAATAAAGAACAATTTACAGGGAAACAATAGTAGAGTGGACTAAGCCAAGAATCAAATTGATTCCAAATTGATTTGGAATATATGCAAGCAAAAAGTAACCAATCAGAAAATCAAGAAGAAAAAAGAATCCACAAAAATGAGGATAGTGTAAGCAGCCAACTTGAAGTACTCCAACATTCGTATCATAGGGGTGCCAGAAGAAGAGAAGAAAGAGCAAGAACTTGGAAATCTATTTGAAAAAATATTGAAAGAAACTTCCCTAATTTGGTGAAGGAAATAGACATGCAGGTTCAGGAAGCACAGAGAGTCCCCAACAAGATGGATGTAAAGAGGCCCCCACCAAGATGCATCGTAATTAAAATGCCAAAGGTTAAAGATAAAGGTTAAATGCCAAAGCTTAAAAGCAGCAATAGAAAAGCAGTTAGTTACCTACAGGGGAGTTCCCAGAAGACTGTCAGCTGACTTCTCAAAAGAAACTTTGCAGGCTAGAAGGAACTGGTAAGAAATATTCAAAGTCATGAAAAGAGGGACCTACAGCTAAGATTGCTCTACCCAGTAGAGGTATCATTTAGAATTGAAGAGTAGGTAAAGAGCTTCCGAGGCAAGAAAAAAAACTAAAAGAATTCATCATCACCAAACCATTATTATATGAAATGTTAAAGGGCCTTTTTTAAATAAAAGATCAAAACTATGAATAAAATGGCAATAAATACAATCTATCAACAATTGAATCTAGAAAACAAACAAGAAGAACAGTGACAGAATTATGGATACAGAGAGTGGTATGATGGTTGCCAGATGGGAGGGAGATGTGGGAGAATGGGTGAAGGAGTAAGGGTGATGGGATTAAGATGTACAAATAGGTAGTTAGAGAATAGCCTTGGGGATGTACAGTACAGTAGAGGAAATGAAGTAGCCAAAGAACTTACACGTATGACCCATGGACATGAATAATGTTGTGGGACTTGCCTGAGGGAGTGGGGGCAGTTACTGGGTAGAGGGGAACAAAGCAGAAAAATTGGGACAACTGTAATAGCATAATCAATAAAATATAATAAAAAATAATAACAAAACAAAATGGTGCTTTAGGAAATACTAAGTCTGGCACTTACTCAAAATCTTAAACACAGAGCTAACATATGACTCCTCCACTAGGTATATACCCAAGAGAAACAGAAACATTTGTCCACACAAAAGTGTGTCAATGAATGTGCACAGCAGCATAATTCTTAATAGCCAAAAAGTGGAAACAGTCCAAACATCCATCAACTGATAAACGGACAAATAACATGATAGGCCACACAATGGAATACTTCTTGGCCATAAAAAAGGATGAAGCACTGACACAGCAACAGGGAGGGACTAGGAAAACATTAACCTGAGTGAGAGAAGCCAGTCACAAAAGACCACGGTGCACCTGACTCCACTTATGAGAAATGTCCTGAGTAGGCAGACCTAGGTTACCTGGGGCAGGGGTGGGGAGCGACTACTCATGGGTACACAGGTTTTCCTTTTATTATATATTCTAGAATTGTGGTCATGGCTGCGTGATTTTGAATATATGAAAAAAATCACTGAACTGTACACTTTAAATGGATGAACTATAGGTAGATGAATTACTTACCATCTCAGTGAAGCTGTCAAGTATTAAAAGACTAACCTAAAGGAACTTTGTAATTAACCTAAAGGAACTTTGTAATAAACAAAGGCAGCACATGTTAGGGAACGACAAAATGTATGTGGTACTTCACTGTATACTTCAGCAAAGTATGTTTTTAACTAAAAACCTGTTTATCAAAATTATTTTCTAAGTGAAACCATGAATAATTTAGCTATTTAGAGAAGAAATTTATATCTAGATTGATAAATCAAATACCTTAAGGTGTGACCTGTCAAAGTTATACTTTCCTCCAACATAAAAGGAATTATTCTTTATTAAACATAAAATAATAGGAAAACTGCATTTTTTGGCCTTCTTTTTTTTTTCATTGTGATGAAAACTCATGGTATCTACCCTCCGTACGTCCACAGGAATTTCTGTTCCTAACTACAGTATAACTCAAATAACTCAGAGAACACCAAAGTGGAGCTATAACGAGGAAAGAAGACCGAACGGACTTACATCGGGCTCCAGAGTCACGCAACGCTGGAATGCCTTTGCCGAGCCTCCATAGTCTTCCAAGGCCAAGTGGGCACAGCCGAGAGAGAACCACACCCCGAGCTGTGGAGACCAACAGTCCATCATTCAAACACAGAGACATTTACAGGGTGTAATCTGAACATTATTTAAGGTACTAGCAACACACACTACTGTAAAAAACGCAGAGCTGCGCATTAAATATCTGCCTTACAGTTCACAAGGAATGAAAATATACAGAAATTACTGAATGGAGACGAGTTTTTCCATATAATTTTCAAAGCTGATATAACGCAGAGAACATTTGCAGTATCGTTGCACATCTTTTGCTGAGCAGACTCCATGAATGAAATGTTTATAAGCCCTGAAACTGTAAGTATGGGATTAATCTAGCATTTTTACTGAGCATCAAGTATGTAAAAAGTGTACAAAGTATCAGCAGATCCACAACTGACGAGTGTGTATTACCAACTTGAGACAAATTTTTGTGTTCATTTTCAGCGAAGACTGCAGTAGCCCTGGGCCTGCCCTCAGAGTCAGACTGTGCTGGGCGTGTCTGCCTAGGCCTGCCCGAGAACAACTCAGAAAAAGGGGGCCCAGAACCTCAGCCTGGAAAGCCTTAAGTCACTAAGATCTGCAAACACAGAGATTTAGGAAAGAGGTGAATTAGCAAGTAGCTATTGAAATTACAAAAGAAATCTTTACTTCACAGGATTTCCTTAAAATTCAATAGCCTCTATCAAAAGGAAGATAAAGCTGATAAAAATTCAATGAGATTAGTCAGAAATGCAGCTATTACAGTCAAGCTTGCTTTCCTTTCAGATGCAGCCAGCAGCAGAGTGCCGGCCCTCTGCTGACTCCAGGCACACAGCAGTGGCTGGCACTTCAGGGTGGGAAAGGAAGTGAGGTGCTGGGTTGCCTGTCCCGGAGCCTTCCACAGAGACAGAGTGGGAGGCCCCCCCACATCCCTCCACCCCAGCAAGGCCCACGGAACTTGTTCCCTATGGCTAGTTGAGGCCTGAAAGTTCTTTAAGTAGATAAAGATTTTGCCCTGGTAATTAGAGATAAAGCTTAGAAAGCAAACATCCTTGGGCAGTTTATAACACTTTGTCTTGAATTCATGAGAGGCTATAAATTACTGCTATGGGGAGTTTTTATGAAGAACAGACTTTGTTAAGAGGGATAGGTAACAGGGGAACAGGGCTGGGCCTGTGTCTGGTGGGAGGAAGGAGCAGCAGAGGTACCAGGCTGAAACAAAGCTAGAATACACTTTAAATCAAGGGACTTCCAGCAACTTAAAAATGGGCTTCTTCCACTTTGCTCTCATCTGGTTACTTACACGATCAAGTGGAGAGGGCTACAGTGCACCACACTCACCACACACGATGCAGACTGAGAGGGCCTGGGTCTGCTGCTAACTTACAGAACAACTCACCAGACAGACCTCTAACTCCAAACCAAGTTGGAAGTCTCACAATCTGTGTACCCCATCAGTGACAAGGTACACTTTCCTTTGGCCATCAGAGTTGTACTGGCAGCGTTAATTTAAGGTCGCACCTAAAACGAATGTGCCTCTTACAAGGGACGGCCTCTTAGGTCAAACGCGGCAAGTTTATTCGGAACAAGGGGTACCTCCTTCTGGGACTAAATCAAAACCAGTGAGAACTGCCCTCAAAGTGTTCAAAATGCACGTGCCCTCCTTGCTTTCTGCACCAGCAAAGAACAGACTCCCCACAGAACTATTTCACACGTGTTGTTATAAAAACAACTAATGTAAATTCAATACGTAAATAAAGAACCTGATTTTTCAATCCACCCGAAAAGATGAAGGTTACAGGTATTTAAAGTGAGCAATTATCTTATAGCTCCATATGTTACGGCTAGTAATGAGGTTACTATTCAGCTTCAAGTTTTTGAAACGAGTCAATGATTTGTCTCAATATGAAAATAAACTTAATGGAAATCAGGTAGATGATACATATTAAGGTTCTCTTTTAACTCTTGGTCACTCGTATTGTTGTTTTAATAATTTGCATTTTAAGAAAAATTCTAGCATCACTAATGGCTAGAAGATTTTCATCCAGTATTGTTAACACGTAACTATAAAGAGAGATGACTTTTGCACACACCCTATCCTTTGAAATCATAAAGTGGCTTCAAAACAGACTCCAGGGTCTCACTGCTGGTGGCTGACCCGCCACACCATGAATAATGCGCTTGTCACTTGCTTCTCAGTTGCAGGCCTCAAGGTGGGGGACCGAGAAGACTATTTGGTGCCTCTTTCATTTTTCTATCCTGAACTAATATTACTAATGGTGACCGGTATCTTGATTTCCGATGGCCATGCTTTTAAGAAGAGAATATCATAAAAGAGAAAAAGTTTAAAGAAACCTCAAAAAGACCCTCTCAGGGATTCCCAGATCAGAGCTGTGTGTGCCTGCGCAGCAAAGCCCTCTGGGGGAGTGGGGGGTGCTGTCTGATGGAAACATCACGCCCGCCCCACCTCAGGGTGTTTCCGCCGAGTTTAAAAAGTAAAAACAAATGGGCGAGATGGACTTCAGTGAACATTTTCTTCAACTCTACACACCCAAAATATCATCATTTCAATATGTTGTCAATATACACAAGTATTGAGATATTTTACACTCACTTGTTCACACTGGATAACATTTTTTCACCTTTGAAATCTAATGTGTTCCCAACACTTGCAACATGTCCCAACTTGAGCGGCCCCATTTCCAGTGCCCGCTGCTGCACATGGCCGGTGAGCACCACACTGGGCAGCACTGTCCTACACGATCCATGTGAAACACCAACAGAGACCCAGGCACCCTCCCTCCCTTTTCAACAACAACAACAACAAAAAAAAAACAAATAAAACAACAAAACTAGCTCTTCTGGCCGAGACCCCCGTGGGCTCCTGCCTTTCATGTACTTTCCACTCCTGTCCTCCCGCGACAACAGGGACCAGAACAATCGGCACTTAACGAGCACCCACCCACCCTGTGTGTCAGGCCCATTACCAGAGCTTTCCACACCTGGCCTCATTTATTCCTCAGAGCAGTAACTCTTTCCCTCCACTGAGAGTTGAGGACAGGTCAGAGTCTGTCAGCAGGGGAGGAGAAGAGAGAGTCACCCAAGCGGTGGACTCCCGAGTCACGTTCTCCACGTGACCGCTCTGCCCAGCACAGCCATGATTTATGATGATACCATCCCGGTCACCCATAAAGGCGGGCGGTGGGGTGGGCAGTGAACCAGTGCTGGAAAACCAAGATCAACGTTTTAAAATGACAGAGCATGCCTACTCCCCACTGCCCCAAAGCTGTCTTCAGGAGGCAAGTGGACAAAGATGAGACAGAAGAGTGGATGGCCGTTTTTGGTTGGAAGAAAGAGCTGAAAGTCAACCTCTTATCAAAGGGACACGGCAACACCGCAGAAAGAATCACCTGATAGAGAGGCTCTGGTTAGATGTCTGTAGGGCTTATTTCCAGGGCAAATTACGAAGGCCAGCTAATTAGGAAGGAAGGCGGGGTGATAATCTTTACAAGCTGACACTCTAGCTTTTTTTCCTGAGGGAACCAATACAAAACACAAAAGCAGGACAACTATTTAATTGCTTTTTTACTGATTTTTTTTAAGAGAAGGAGAAGGTGGGGGGTGGGATGGGGGAGAGAGGAACATCGATTTGTTGTTCCACTTACTGATGCACTCACTGGTTGATTCCTGTGTACGTGCCCTGACCAGTGATTGAACCCGCAACCTTGGTGTTCAACCAGCTGAACTACCCGTCCAGGGTACCGACTAGTTATTTTGCATGTAATGATATATACTTAAAGAATGGTTTTAAGTCATTTTTTAATTTAAATAATTTAAATAAATAACAAACAGGAATGGCTGAAAACATGGTCTCCCTTTGAACTTCCCTCATACGTTTTCCAAGAGAAGCATGAACTGGAAAGATGGATGCCTGGGACCCAGGAGGGCCTGAACAACTGCATGACACTGGCCATGTCACTTAGCCTCCAACTCTCAGTGCCTGCTGGTTCAGCAGGGGCTGGAAAAAGCAAGAATTCCAAGGCTCCATTAGACCCCAGATTCTGAAAACCCCCGGGGTGACAGGGTTAAAAGGTACCTTAGTGCCATCTAGTGGCAGAGCAAGTACACAGGTCATATAAGTAGAACAGTATTAGAATCTGCAGGTTTGAGGAGCTAGGGAGGGAATCCATTCAATTAGAAATCAATTCAACAGAGGCCAGAAGGAAAAGGAGGCAAAGGGAAGAAGTAATTTGCCTGAAGCCACAGAATGGCTTTATGTGTGATGGAGACAGTGAGTGTAAGACTTATTAAACCTCGATAATTAAAATGAAATTAAAGTTCGGAACTCTGAGGGCTAACAAAGGCTAAGGATCACTACACAATGGGCATGGATTAGTTTTACAATTAAACAGTTAGTTTTTACAAGAGTATTTGAAGCACATCTGCAATTGGGACCATTTGTTGTACAATTTCCTTTCTTAAACACATCATGTGCCTACTACTCAAATCTCCCCCTCCTCCTTCAAGGTTTCTGCAGATTGAACAGTCAGTTTCTTCACACTTTTTGCTAATTTCCCTTACAGGAGTGACTCTGAATTTTCCTGATGTCACACACAACAAGAGTTCAATGTTCTAACGGGACCCTAATGCCACGCTGCACCCTCTTCTCCCCTTTCTAACTCTTGACTCATTCCCACGGCCCCGAATGCAGGCAAGTTGTTGAAAATGGTTTCATTAGACAGGAAATGAATCACACCAAACCCGAGAGTGATATCAATGTTCTGCAGCAGCAACTTTCCCTAAAATGATGCACAGTACTCATATTTTTAAAAAATGTCTACCACCAACTCTTTTGTAACCAAATTTCTCATTTACTAAGTCCTAACTTCTTTTCCCAAAGAAAACACAAGTCTTAACTGCCAGCTTTTTCTCTCTCTAAAGGAATACATTCCTCTATTTCAGTGTCTCCCTTTAAACTAAAAGATCAATGAAATTTTATACACACACTTTTCTTTTACTAGACAGGCTATTGATTGTTTAATGTCCTTCGCTTATTCCTGTCCTAGATTCGGTTAGGTTCTTACACTTGCCCACTCTTTCCAGGGAATTCGCAATGTGAGGTAATACAGGTGCTGGTGTGTCACCTGCATTTGAAGCTCTCCTGCTGTCCCCCTACCTTTAGGCTATGGCTAGTAGGCAATAATGATTTTCTACCCCACTACCACCACACCACAACAGGCAGGCTAGAAAAGCCCCACCATGTAACATCGATGCCTGAGAACTTGCTATGAGCCAGGGACTACGTCAGGTACTTCACATGTCTTAGCTCTAACTTTCCCAGCAGCAAATAGAGACAGGGATTATTATCTCCGCTTTCCGATGAGGGACCTGAAGCCCAGAGAAATGCAGTGATTCACCAACGTCCGATTCCTTGGGCTACGAGGACTCACAACCCGGTCTCTGGCAGCAAACGCCCCTCTGCCCCTCGGGCACAGCTACAGCCCAGATGTTATCCCAGCGCCTGTGTTTCTTGGCAGTTATGCAAGTTAGACCTTAAGAGTTTCATTTTTTATTGCTTACCAATATGAGAAATGAAGAAACAAAAGGAAAGAATCTCTTTTTTCTCTACATATTATTCGCATATGTTCATCCTGTCTTCCTTATTGGAATGTAAGCTCCAATCTCCTCGAGTCTTCCCACCAAAACGAATACAAGTTCACAACAGAAACTCTGTAGCTCCATTTCAAACAAAAACATTTTCTTCTTTCAAACACTGAAATGAAGATGGAACTAACCCCTACAAATCAAGAAAGAGTGTAAGCTCCCGGGATAATTAAAACCACAGAGTACGAGATCATACAAGTCTGGTCTTAGGTAAGACTGGGCTGGGAGGGCTGCCTCAGTTTCTCTGAAATCCCCTGGTCTTGCAGAGACACTCCCTGTCATGTGCTGGATCATCCCAAAGCACCAGCAACCTCGCTTCAGTTCCCACGAGTCTCTTCCTGGCTGTCCTCTGTCCCTCTGACCCACACTCTGGAGTGCTTTTGTTGGAATGCTGTCTCACCGGCGCTCTTTCCTGCCTGCCTCCAGCTGCTGGAGACGCCCGGAGTTCAGGATTCTGCCTGGTGTCCGCCTCCAGCACAGCTGTCTGCAGAGGACACAGGCTCCTGCGTGGCTTCCCCTCACTTCCACAGAGAAGCCCTGGTCTGTAGGCTCCGCTCTGGCCGCACCCCTGGGCTTCAGGTTTTGTGTCCAGTGAACTGCCAGTCTCTACTGAGACAGAGCAACAGCTCTTCACAGGCAACAACCCAAATCACATCGGCTTCCCCTGCAGAAGGTCTTTGCCCTTCTTCTTGAGTTCCCTGTATCTATCAATAGAGACATTTTTCTTTTTAACACGACAACTGAGAAAACTAATGTCCTCTTGGATTCCCTGCACCCTGCCAGCTTAGTGAATGAGGCCCCGAAAACTTTCCTTTGTAACGAGGCTTCAACCTGTGCTATCTTCCCGTCCTCACGACTAAAGCCTCTGGTCACTGGTCACTCCCTCGCCACATTCATTCCTTATCTAAACTTCCCATAATGCCACTTTTGACCTGTCACACTTTTATTCAAAACCACAACAGACTTCCGCATCTAGAGGGTCAGACAACCCTGAAGAAAGACATTTAAGGCCCATCTCCCAATAGTTCTGCCCCTATCACTTTCCCACAGAAGCTCTGTGCGCTCTGCTCATAGGCTGGCACAGCCTAACTCACCCCCACATCCATGCCGGGGACACAGAAGGGTCTCGATAATGCTTAGTTAGGCAACCACATAATGTACTATTCAAATTGCAACATTTTTAAAAGTGAATGGGACATTAAAGTAATTAAAATTATATGACTTAAAAAAAGGCCTTATTGCCCTGGCTGGTGTAACTCAGTGGACTGAGTGTCAGCCTGCAAACCAAAGGGTCACCGGTTCGATTCCCAGTCAGGGCACCTGCCTGAGTTCCTGGCCAGGTCCCCAGTCGGGGGTGCATGAGAGGCCACCACACAGTGATGTTTCTCTCCTTCTAACTCCCTCCCTTCCCCTCTGTCTAAAAATAAATAAATAATCTTAAAAAAAGTAAAATTCTTCAAAAAAAGAGACCTTATTCATTGGCCAACAAATTGGTTTTACTGTATCAGGGATCTAAGATCATTATATTTTAAAACTATTTTCAAAAGTAAAATTATTTCAGAAAAATAAAAACACTATTAAAAATAAAAAATTGTAAATGCTGACCACCAGAACATTTAAAAATAACAAAAAGAACATTAAGCAAGCTATACATTTATGACACTTGCACATTTCTGCAATATGTTACAGAATTAATGTTACTTTAATTTAGCTTAGGTATCCATGCATTTTCATCAGTTCCTCAGTCACATCTAATTCTAGTACCAAGGCGCTGACATTTTTCTGGTGGATTTGTGAGTGAGTGACAGCTAGCAATCTCAAAAGCACAAATGCCGTACGTGTCACGCACATCTGGTTCTCTAACAAAGGCACCATAAGATGAAGCATTTGGTTCTGCAGACCATCCCACACACTCGTATTTTTATACCAGTTTGATTTCAGGAAGTTGTTACGATGCACAAAAGCTATTCAAGTATCACTCTCATTTTGCCTAAATTTTGTGATTAAATCTAACTGCACAGACATGTGTGAGAAAAGAGGGCAGAGTGTTTTAGATTCAGGTTTCTTGTTTTCCTGGTACTCCGGGACTTACTGAGATCACAGTGCGTAGGAGCTGACCTCCTTCAGAGACAGCCCACACTTAGGCCGCAGCTCTAACGTGTCTGTGGTGTCCGGCTCGCCTCTCGCAGTTCTTTACAACCGCAGCATCAGATGCTGCGCATTTTGGCATGCCTTACAGCCAGCCTGAATCAGATCCATATGGCAAACTGCAAAATATCCTCACATAACATCTGTTTGCACTGCTTTGAACAACTCATTTTTTTTGTCTTGCTAAGTAATTAATTCAAAATTATATAATGAGGCCATTAAGCCATGTCAAATCCTCCCATGCAAATTCCCTCACGTCCATCCCTTCTTTCCTAATGCTCCTTCCACGCTGAGAACCGTCATGCCAGACTCTTGCTACAGTCTCCTAACGCTGCCTACATCTAGCATCTTCCATGGCCACCGTGTTGCCAAAATGATATTCCTAAATCACCTCCATGCACACCACATTTCTCCATGCAAACCAAAGCCAAGCACAAACCCGTCCCTCAATGGCTCCCCATCTGCCAAATAAAAAGTCAAAGACTTCAGCCTCACATTGAAGGCCTTTCGTAATCTGGCTCCAGTCTGGCTTTCCCACTGCCCTACTGCCTTTGACTCTAAAAACTAGCCTACTCACTCACCCCTCTGTCCCCTCAATGTGCGTGTGTACACACGTACGTACACACACACACACACACACACACACACACTCCTTCTTTTTCTGTTTCTAGGGTTTTGCTCATACTGCTCACCTGCCTGGGACGCCCTCAACACTGCCCTTCCCCTGGCCTCTTTAAGTAACCTTTGTCCTTCAAAGCAAATTCAACATGCTCTCCAATGTCTACCAAAGACAGAAATATCCTCTTTGGCTTCTATGTAACTAGTGCTTTACAGTTCACTCATTTGGTATTTCTTTGATGCCTCGTGTTATTGGCTAGTTTTATCTGGGTTCATTCCACTAGATTGTACCAAAGGGCACACTGAACTGTCTGCTGATCTGCTGCTATGGCTTCATCCTTTGGCTCAACGCTATGTGCACACCAGGCAATTGGTACATGTTTGACTGAATAATTGGTTAAAGATATTATTTACTCATTAACTCAATACATATTTATTGAATACCCAATATGCAATAGGTACTGTTATGTTATATTATAGCACTAAAAAATACAAATAGAACTTAGAGATAAAAATCTCTGCCTTCACAGGATTTACTCCTAGTGGAGGAGAAAAGGAATTTTTTAAGGTAAGCTATACATAATATTAGAAGGTTCTAAGTGCTATGAAGAAACAGAAGGCAGGGAAGGAAATAAGGAGTATATGGTGGAGGTATGGTTTAAAACAGAATGATCATCGAAGGCCTCTCCGAGAAAGTGGTATTTGAGCAAAGACTTGAAGGAGGCCACGGGGCAAGGTACACAGATAGCTGGAAGAACATTCCAGGCAAAGGAAGAGCAGGCGCTAAAATCCAGAGGAGGGAATGTGCCTGAAATATTCAGGGGAGAAGAAAGAGACTTATGTGGGGTGAGTGAGGGGGACAGTGGGAGGAAAGGAGGGAAAGAAGCGACAGGGACCAAGCTAGGGACAGCCTGAGAGCCACTAAGGGACACTGGCTTCCGTCACTAGACGATGGAACAGAGGAACAGCACATCTGAAAAGACTGATTTGGATGTTCAATGAACAGGCAGCTGGGGACAAGGACAGAGACAGAAAGACCAGTTAGGAGACAATATATTAATTAGGTGAAAGACAGTCGGGGTTTGAATGAGATTGCTGGCAGGTGGTAAGGAGTCATCTGGTTCTAGACGCATTTGGAAGGTAGCTCTGCCAGGATTTACTGATGGCTTGGATGGCTCTAGGACCAAATGGGGCTGACCTTGGCAGGGCAAGCTTCTAGGAGGCAGGGGACAGTGTTTCGTATTAGAAATGTAAGGTAAAGTAACAAACATGGAGACTGGAGAAGCAGTTAGATACAGAGTCTAGAGTTCAGGGAGAAGGCTGGACTAAAAATAAACCTTTGGGAGCTGTTAATGTAAAGACGCTATTACAAGCTATGAACTAGATGAACGAAGGGAGTGAGTGTAGACAGAGTGAAGGCCCAAGGACGAGGCCGTAGGGCACACCTAGAAACCATCCAAGAGGACTGAGGAGTAGCCAGTGAGGCAGGAGGAAAGCGTTAATGCTCGGATGCCAAAAAGAGACAGTTTGAGAGAACACTTTAAGTGTGTGAGGTGCCTGGCACTGATTTAACTTAGACTATGGGAGGCTAAGGGAGGGATTTATTTTCCCCACTTTTATGGCAGCTGTGGTTAGGTAACAGGCAGAGGCTACTAAGATAAGCAAGGATATGATACAGTTTTCCATAA
Organism: Macrotus californicus; assembly: GCA_007922815.1. Taxonomy (NCBI): domain Eukaryota; kingdom Metazoa; phylum Chordata; class Mammalia; order Chiroptera; family Phyllostomidae; genus Macrotus; species Macrotus californicus. The sequence goes on from VMDR010000987.1 coordinate 112,368, forward strand.
AAGTACAAGTAAAATTTAATAACACAATATTGAGTTCTATTTTCTACCAAAAAAAAGTCTAGTTATAATTAACTCAGTGCAGGATTTCTCAACCTTGGCACTACTGACGTTTCAGGCTGGATCATTCTTTACCATGCCAGGGGTGGCCAGTAGCACACTGCCCCGCACTGCCAATGCCCCTTGGGGCAAAAGCATCCCCGGCTGAGAATCACTGACTTAGAGCAAGCTGTCAAAAAAGCCAGTCCTGAGCATACGTTCAGCATCCCTGCTGCCAAAGCAACTGCTAATGTCTGCTGACGTTCTGTGCGTATACCTGTCCTACTCTCTTCTCCAGGCTGTTTACCAGCCAGCTGACTTGGAAGGTAGTCACTGCTCAGAGTGAGGAAAGTAAGCAATTAGCTTAACCTGTCATAAAAAAATTGTACTTCTGCTCTTTTTTCAATGTAGAAGACATGCGCTAAGTCTACCAAGTTCCAGAATGATCATTTCTGCATACTCAAGTTCATAGGAGCATTATTCACAGCAGCCAAGAGGTTGAAGCAACCCAAGCGTCTGTTGACAGATGAATGAATAAACGAAATGCAGTCCGTCCAGACAGAGGAATCGAGCCTTAAAAAGGAAGAACACTCTGACACACAGTACAACACGGATGACTCTTATGGACATCGTGCCATGACAAAAGCAAATATACTGTGTGATTCCACTCCTGTGAGGTACTGAGAGTAGTCAAATTCAGAGGCCGAAGGCAGAACGGCTGCCAGCCACTAGGGGGTGGCGGGTAAGGAGTCACTGTTTCACGGGTCTAGAGTCTCCGTTCTGCAAGGTGAAAAAGGCTGCGGAGAGAGGTGGGGTGCTGCCTGCACGGCGACGTGGATATACGTGACACTGCCGAACTGTCCACTCAGAAATGGTTAAGATGGGAATTTTATGTGATGTGCTTTCTGCCACAATTAAAACAAAAAGGAATGCAGGCTCTGGAGTCAGACCGTCTGGGTTCAAATACTGGCCAAACGTCCAATGAGGTGCCTGGCTCGTAGCAAATGCTTGCTAAACAGTTTTTCTATCGACAATCAACAACCCACTCTGCGTTACCCTTTTCCATGAAAGCTCTTCTATCAATCTTGGCTTCAGCGGTCACTTGCAGAGTCCTGTCCTGTCTCTAATTGTACTTGCGATTCTTTTCCTTTTGAAAATGGAACCTAATTGTAATATCTGCATTTGCCTTATGGACGACAAACAGAAATAAATAACAAAAAGAAAAGTCACTAAGAGAAACAAAACAGAAAGTGAATAAGGGAAAGCCCATGCCCATCTACTTTCGGTGACAAGCAAGAGGTTTATCAGAGACGAAGTCCTTACTTCTCAAGCACATGCTCGCCAAGCATTAGGACACAAAATGGTACTCGTTCAGTAAGAATCAAGATCAAAGAAAAATGTTAGTGCCGAGAGCAGATGGGGTTTCACGAATTGTCTAACCTGCATGGGATTAATCTTCACCGAGCGCTCAAAGCACTCCACGCATTCCTTAAACTCCTTGTTTCGCAGGTGGAGGAGGCCTTTGGAGCGCTGAGCACGCGCACTGCGGTGCTGGGACAGCTCCCAGGCCTTGTCGTAGTAAGAGTGGTCGCGGAGGACGTCTCCCAGCAAGCAGTACAAACTTGGCGTTTCTTTTTTCTCCAGCTCTTGCCTAAGGATTTCCTCTGCCTAGAAATAACAACAGAAAGAACTAAATTGCTGTTTTTTAAGGACATGTCCATCTTTTACCGCACAGGACCCAAAACCGTATTGTCAGAGTTTGAAACGACCTGGTTATTTCACGCATTGAGGACACAGGCTCCTCTCCCTCCTCCCACACCTTCTCAGAATCCGCAGTGGAGTCACCGAGGTCGCCGAGACAACCACGGCCTCAATGGACGTAGACATCCAGGAAGCACCCTGCAGGAGCTGATGGGCTCTCCGGACTCCCTCACCCACATAGCTCTCTTTGGGTTCGACATGCCCATAATTCTTAACTTAAGCAGTCTAATTTTTGTGCAGTCTTTCAAAAGACAGCCTGCTTCCAAATTTCTGGAACACTGTCTTTGGGTGCTAGCTCTTTTGCATTTCTGATACCGTATGGGTTATGTAGGCTTTTTAAGACGAGTCTGAAAATGGAACCAGAATTTATAAGAGAGATTCTAAGGAAAAACAGTTCTAAGTGCCAAATAACCAAAATAAATATAATGTTTTAAAATACAATCCATAGAATTCCTTTATTCACAGATAATACAAGTTATTAATGTATTTGACCCTATATATATTTACACACACATTTTGTATATGATGCATTCAACCAAATTATGTGTAGCATGCTGTAGTCACAGCAGAATTTTTGCTGAAAAGATCTCACAGTGCAGTCGAAAGCATTTCTCTTGGCAGCTTGGCACTGAAACTTGATACCCCTACCCTCCCAGAAATTCTGAAGGCTAATTCACTTCATATATTCTTTCCTGCTTTAACCAGTTTGAGTGGATTCCGTGGTCTGCAATTACACAATGGCCATCAGAGTAACTGGATACAGAAGTGCTTGTAGACAACACACCATTGTAGGAAATGAGCATTTGTGATTAGTTATCTAGTCTGGTTGGAGTGAAAGACAATGAGGATTCAGTGGCCATGGCAGGGTAGAACCCCATTAGTCCGAGATATCCAGTGACACAGAAAAAAGCACCCACCTCGTGCCAGGCTTTGTGCGCTGAATGACAGGACACTGCGAGGGAACGCAGGACTGTAAGGTCGGCCGGCCGCTTTGAAATTCACTGCGCAGCTCACACAAAGAAAATGACACTCAAGGAATTTCTGTGCTTGCCTAAAAGAATTTCTTTTCCCTTGTAACTGTCAAGCTGGTATAGTGTGGGAGGAACTCTGTCCCGCGGAATTCCTCCTGTCCACCGAGGACAAGAAATAAGTCGTCCTGGACACAATCTTGCTGTTCCCGTGGGACAGCGGGTGGCAATTCCCCCTAGCAGGGAACGCCCCGAGCCTTTCTCCCAAATGGCTTTTATTGGGAATGGTATGTGTAGGTGTATATAGCGTAGATGGATAGCTCATCGATCAATGTCAAAAGGCTATAGTCACACAAAAACAATTATCTATAGATAACAATTGAAGGAACACAGAGATTTGTCATGGGTCAGGGTCTGTCAGTCATGCTGATTATGCCAGAGGGTCTTTAAGATGTGTTTCATGACATAAGGAGTTTACTCCTAATGTCTTGAACATACACATCCAGTTTATGTCAACAGAGTCATACAAAGCAAAGCAGAGCAAGCTTCAAAGGACACAATGTATTTATCAGGCCTGATTCCCATGGAGACCCTCGGTGTTAGAGTCGGGTCATGTCTGCCACCTGAGTTTTTACCTGGTTTTCCAGGGAGACTTACTAGCCCCTTCCAGGGCTTGCTCTCACGGGGCTACAGTCTCGGAACCACACAGAGCGGTCCCTAACGGCAGAGCCAAACAACTGTAGGTGCTGCTCCTGCAGGATTGCTGAATTACAGTTCCACCAGTTCTACGTGACAGGTAAGGCATCGGAATGGGGTAGTCAAGAATGTTGTAGTCATCCATCTTATTTCCTCTCTTGCCTTTTAGACACACATCATTTTATTATTTTTTAGTAATTGCTCTAGGGCCACTCATGTGCATCTTCAATTTATCAACATTCATTTATAGTTAATATTGTTATCGCCTTGCCTTTCTCACATCACAACTGTCCACTCAAGTCGCTTCTAAACTTCTGTTCCACAGAAACAATTAGAGATAAATTATTGCTATTGTTTTAAGCCACCTAAGTTGATAGGGTTTGTTACATAGCAGTAATAACTGCAATGGTCATTTAAAGCAAGAGGGTTAGAGGAAAGAAGGGCACTGATTAATGAAAGCACATGACCCAAATAAATCCAGTGTGGAAGGAAGGAAGGAAGGAAGGAAGGAAGGAAGGAAGGAAGGAAGGAAGGAAGGAAGGAAGGAAGGATTGATTTAAATGGGGACATTTGGGATGATTCAGCCAACAGAAACCCCTAGACCCTACTGAGTGTCCAGCAGGGGCAGCCCTCCCGCATCTGAAAGACAAGTGCCACCGTGCTCAAAGACAGTGCAATGACTGCAGTTCAGAGAGTTACCTTGCAAGAGAAGGCCAGTTCTCCTCATACCTGATCCCTTCTATCCCTCATTGCCTCTAGATATATCAGTAGACTTACACACAAAAAGAACTGTAAGATATTGTTAACTTCTAGAGGGAAAACCTTGGGACCAAGTGGAAAAAGGGAGTCTAAGGGTGCTAGACCATGGGCAAATTATCATGATTTTAAACCAGCGGAACTTAGATGCTCATCAGAAATGTTTCATTCACAGTGCTAAGTCAAGCAGCTGGAGACAGCTCTACACCATTTGCTCAACTGCTTGACTAAGACCTTGACTCAAACGTGGCCAAAACTAAAGTGCAGATGTCAGAAATTCCTTGGTGTAATGTGGAGGAAAGAATCTGGCATCTGAGAAGAAAAAGGTTGTTGTTAATTTGTCATTTGCAGCCCTAACTATGTCCCCCATGAGGACCCAGGCTTTGAGAAATATATTAGGTGTGGAAGGACCAGCATCCTTGAAAGTGCTATAGTATTGTGGATGTCCCAAGCAAGCTGGGAGAAGAGCCTGAAGATCCCTCTATTGCAATGAGCTTCCTGATTTCAATAGTGATGATCAGAACACAAAGTAATGGAAATTGGCCTCAACCCTGGAGGCAAGATGAGTGTACTTATTTGCAATAGGCATAGCCAGGGTGATTATTAGAATAGTGCAGCTAGCACAGATCTTAGGTGGTGGCTGATCATGAAGACCTAGGACCAAATCAGATGGACAGACAACTAAATTCAAACCTGATCTATATTTCAAAAAGAGGACAGGGGGGAGAGAGAGGAGGAAGAAAGAAGACATGGCCATCATTTAGGTGTGGAGACCAGATGTGTGACCTCAGCCACCATGCTAAAACGCTGCCTTTCACTTGACTCCTATCCCTGGGTCACTTCACAGACTCAGAGCCTCTGAATAACCTAACAAATATATACCATAATTCTTCTTCCCTAGTCTTCCCCAAAGGAACAACTGTGACCATTTACCAGGTAATAGTATCCTGGGGAAAAAGAAATAACCTTTCAGGGTTGATTAACTCTCAGTTAATGCTAATCTTTTGGGACCCAGAACACCACCATGAAGAGTCAGGGGGTTTCTGGAAGTCAGTCTATCCATGGTGGGCCTTGGAAGTTTCTGACCTACCCAGCAGTTACTTCCTCAATCCTGAAGGCAGAGGTGAATTAGAAATAACAACCACCAGCAAAGCCTGCAGTGAGTGCTACTGCAGAATAAAGGGCCAAGGGAAATCTCCTGAAGACTCCTCCCCCATTTAAAAAAAAAATCCAAAGTGATACTGCACATCCATGCAAGCCACAGAAATGGGTCCCACCATCGAAAACTTGACAGCTACTGTGAAGTGTGTGTTCGTGTATATGGTTATACGGGCGGTTTAACCTACCCATTTAAACTGAGCAGAGCCCAGATGGGTCCTGGAAAATGTCGGAGATGGCCATGAACTGTGTGGGATGGTGGGCCTAATTATACCTACTGTTCCAGGTGTGATCTGGAACCGATCATCACAGCCACTGAGACTTGGTAACCAAGTACTGATACAGCAAATATGTTTTCTTCTACCTAATAACCAGACAACATCAGATAGAGTGGGCTTTCGCCACACTAAGAGAAGTGCCCTTTCCCATCTTGCCTCAGAATTACATGGACTTGGTGGTATAAATCAGTCCGCAAGGATCTTGCTCGTCTCACTATCCCATTAGACTTCACCAGTCCATGACCTTGACAGCAGGAGGCTAATAAAACTCAAAAAACCCGGATTAAAAAAAAAATTGTGCCAATGTCAATCAAAAATCAATTGGAAATTACCATACTCTGTTTAATACTGTAACTTGTTATTAGGAAAATGTTCAATTTATAAAAATTCATTTGATATAGTTGATATATACCTTTAGAGAACTCATGTATTAAATAAAGCAGACATGTAAAATAAATAATTATGTGTTACTAGTTATTTTTGTTCTTATATGCTCTGAGAATGTTTTAATATCCAAACTTCTACTGAAGAAACTGTAAGTTTCCCCAAATCAAAATTCTTTTTTAACTACATAACACAATCTATAAAATTCTCTGTACCTGTTAGGAGTGTGACACTTTCCAAATAAGTAAACCCCCATGCTAAAAGGGCTAAACCACTGCATACCTGTGTGTACCCATGTGTATATGTCAACTTGCTTAAGCTGGAAACTATGTTTCCTAAAATCCCTCTCCCTTCAGATTTCCCACGAGAGTTGGCCAGGAGGGGAACTTGTTAGGAATGTGTAAAGCAGAAGTAAGGCTACAGCCTTTATTCCTGGAAGGCTGACGTGATTAAATATAGTGTCAAAAAGATGCAGCGATGCCCTGAGGATCCCAGCTTGTCCTTGCTCTGTGTCCACCTTGCCTTTCCAATTATTGGCCCTGAAAACCAACAGCAACCCAGGGTGCACCAGCAGACCTTTCACTGTGGACCCACAGGGCTGGTAAATACACACCTTAAGACAAAAATTGTTAATGCAACAAAGAAAGGCATATTTCAATGATAAACGTTCACTCCATCAAGAAGACATAATAATCATAAGTGCATATATTCGCCTAACAACAGAGCCCCAGATGACATGAAGCAAACACTGACAGATGTGAAGGGAGAAGCCCTGGATTCAACAACACCATTGGAGACCTGTATGTCCCACTTCCAGTGCAGTTGGATGGAACAGCCACACAGAGGACAGAAACAGAAGACTGAACCACGCTACAAACCATCCAGACCTAACAGACATCTAAGGAACACTCCGTCCGACAAGGGCAGAATACACACTCTTCTCAAGTGTATGCAGAACATTCCTCAGGATACACTACATGTTGGGCTGTAAAAAAAGTCTCAGTCAATTTGAAAAGACTGAAGTATACACAATATGCTCTTCAATCACAATGGGATGAAAGTAGAAATCAGTAACAGAAAGATATTTGGGAAAATCACTAATACGTAGAAATTCACACACTTCTGAACAACCAGTAGTTGAAAAAAGAAATCACAGGGAAATTAAAACCAGTTTGAGAGCAATGAAAAATATATGTACATATAATACAGTCAAATTAATGGGGAGCAGTGAAAGCAGTGCCTAGAGGACAAGTCATAGCCACAAAAGCCTGTACTGAGAAAGGATAGAGATTTCAAATCAATTCTCTTTCACCATCAGAGACTAGGAAGAGTAAACCTAACTCAAAGAACTAAAAGGAAGAAAATAATAAAACTAGGGTATAAATAAACAAAACAGAAAATAGAAAAACAAAAGAAACAAACCAAAAGTCAGTTGGTTCTTTAGACTCAAAGTGCTAACATCAGAAGTAAAGGAGAAGACATGACTGCCAACCTTACAGAAATAAGGACTATGAAGGACTACAGTGCTGCACCGCCACCTCACACTCAAGACAGGATCCGAGACCCAGGACACCCTTATAGAAGAATCAAAAACATGCAGAATCAGGAATATGCCATCCCACAAATATTTATTCTACCTCTCATTGTACTGTAATACAAACCATGAAGATTCACCAGAGTCCAAAGACCTATAACCCAGACCTAGCGTTTGCAACATTTATCAAAGAAGACAAAAAATAAAAACGGGACATTAATAGTAATCAGGAGAAGCTTCACATTCGGAAATGCTAAGATACTGAGGATTTCAGACACTTCCTCCACTAACTCACACCTGCCGAAACACCTGCAAGAATGCAGACTACAGAGGCACTGGCTGGGGAGCTCAGGTGCTTAGAGTGGCATCCCGATGCGCCAAGGTTGTGGGTTTGACTCCTGGTCAGGGCACATTCCAGGAAGCAAGCAATGACTGTATAAATAAGTGGAACAAGTTGATGTTTCTCTCTCTGCCTCTCCCTTCCTTTCTCTTTCTCTCTGAAATAAAAAAAAAAAGGACACAGAGAGTGGGTGGCATGCAACCTCTTGTTACCGAACAGTATCAATTCCAGGCACTTCATCCACTGGAAGGAAGGTCTGAGGCCAGAGTGAGGCAGCTTCTAAAAAAGGTCAGAAACACCAGAGCTGTGACTTGGTCTGAACCGGCCTCTTCTTTCCTCAAATTTCTATCCCACACTTTTCTGTTAGAAGTCAATTCTTCTTCTCCCTGAGCTCTTACACCTCTCTGCCCTGCCAACAGAACTATCTTTCCCAAGGGCAATGCTTACAGGCAATGTATTTCCTTCCCCAATTAGTTACACCGCATTCCTCGGTCTTCTTCACTCTCTCCAAAATGTTCTCCCACCTCCTCCACTCACCCACGCAATTTACTATCCGATAAAGAATGACAAAAGATGTGCCCAGTGAACATAAATAAAGCACAGGGGCTTGTAAAGTCACATTTGCAACATTAAAATATGGGTGGTCGGGAACCTTCACAGAATGCAAAAGTTTTGGTATTTCTGCCTATAGGTCACTTCTTTCCTACGGAAAAATATAGATGTGTATCCTTATAGGATAAAAGAAATTTGTTTCCTAAACGTCTATTAAATCGCATAAAGATACATTCCCAAACACACAAAGTCACACTTACAAGGGAAACTGGCTGCAATGAATCTGAGGTGCTTGCAAGAATCCTGTCAGCTGCACACCCCAAAGGCCACTTCCCTCTCCTCACACACACATACATATCCTATGTACCCAGGCTGTTTCAACAGTCTGTTTTATTTTCTAATTACATGCAACTAATTACTACTCTTAGCACAAGTCTGTGGCGATGATGACACACAGTGAATCTAAGTATAAAATGAAGTCAGACAAGACGTAAGCAGAACCTACAGGTATGGCTAGAATGAACTGCTTCTAGCTGCTCCACCTGAGAAACCTGCAGTGCTCACAGTGAGGGCCACACTCTCAGATGCCCAGAGGTCCTTGCCAAAAGGACCTCTCCTGAACGGGGCAGGCTGCTGAGTGAGCATCAGACAGGAGCCACGGCGCAACTCCAACCAATTAGTGCAACAGCGTGGGAACTTGACCCAGGGTTTCCGCCTCGTTGGACTCTTTAAGAGAAGTCAAGAAATCCAGATTTTTAAATGAAATAGCCTGAAAATGTTTAGCATTTTTCAAAACATTGTGTAAGCCAAACAAAATACCTCTTACAACTTCATACCTGGAGCACCCTATAGTGCACATCAGTTGCTTTTTCCTGCTCAGCATCCATCCCTGATCTCCTGATAACACAACTGCTCTTCCCTGAGGGAAGCCCTTCCATGGGCTTCTATCAGAGACGAGGGCACATGACTCCGGCCCTTCAGTCTCCAGGAGAAGCTTTCTTAGAGCTGTGGAATGACTATGTTTTCCCACTGGGATCACTAACCCTGGGCTTCCTGGGCCCATCTCGTCTGCCTCACGGAGAGGGCTACAAAGTCACGATGACATCATCTCAGCCCCTGGATGCAACTCCATGACAGACAGGTCCACAACAATTTTCAACTGCATGAACCAGTAAGTTCCCCCGCCACCCCCACCTTTTCTGCCTAAGCTAGGATATATTGGTTCTCTAACAACCAAAACAGCTCTAACACATCCCTAGGACACTGTGTTGCATAATCCATTCCACAGACCTCCAATCATACGAAGATCTGTGAGGATGCAGGAGCCTTTACTCAGAAAGGCAGTTCAAATGCTAGTGCTACCACTTACCGACTGTATGCCCTTCTTGGCTGTGATTTGTGCCTGGGTTTTGTGAATTAGATGGAGTTAAAAACCCTGATGTATGGCAAGAGTGGCACTCATCTGACTTTGCCTCTGGTCAGTACACAGAAATGGGGACTGGCACACCAACAACTATAAGAAGCCCTCCTGGCAAAGACTGAGGAGGAAGAACGAGCTCAGGACCCAGGGATGGTACTAACTATAAAGCACGTCTACGAGGACTACGCAAGTGACAGAAGTAGGGTTAACAGCCAGAGGCTTGTTCCAAGGGACAGAAAAATGGGCAGGCTAAGAAGGCAATGGCCACTAATAGTCAGATTCGGCCACCTGACGACAGCTTTAGGTTTAAAAAACGTGTGTCCACGTGTGTGCTGCTAGCTCCAACTTGGGGCACGTTCTCTAATTCCAGTCTTTGTCCCGGAAGCAGGAAGCAGAAATGGATTCTGGTTTTTGCTATAGGGGAGGCTGGTTCTCGGAGATGGAGACTGTCCACTGGAAAGGTGACCTACATCCTTAGCGCAGTGGATAAGGACCACAGGACAGAGCTAAGGGAGTAGCACCGCCTATTCTTACGACTGCCAGGATAATCCTTCCAGCAGAAAGCAGTCTAAATTCTCGTGCCAGGAGCAGCAGCTGAAAGGTAAAAAGTACAAACCTCTTCATCCCAGCCCAGTCAGTCACGCTCAGTGAAGCTTCTTCTGGGTGGGGGTGCCCGATCCTATCCACTCTGTCACAAAGCCAACTGCTCACTAATTGCTTCTTATATTTATGTGTGTGACCACACCACGCTCTGGGGCTTGATTTTTCAAGGGCTACTTGCCAACATAAATATTCCAGGTCCAAGATAAAACAGAATAATTAAAAACAGGCCTAGTTATACAATTAGCTGATCATCTCCTGTTTGTATTACCAAGTTAAAGAGTATTTTCTGTTATTTTGCCTATTTTTCTCATTCACATGAGCAAAACAGGTTTTAAGTTACAAATGGAATATCTACTTTTCTAAGGATTAACAACAACCATGATGGAAGGCAGGTGTGGGGAAAGAAGTGTGGGCTTTAGAGAAAAGGAAGGCCTGAGCTCGGATTCCACACTCTGTGACTTACCAAGGCTAACATAATTCATACTTTGTAAGTTATAAATATTATATGACAAAGACAAAGTAATTATATAAAGAATGTAGTACATTAGAGGCACTCGAAAACCGCACTACGTAATAACAGCATGCTTACAGTATTTTTAGGGTCTACTGAGCAAGAATAAAAAGTCTATTCTTAATGAAACCTGTCCCATTTCTGTCCCAGAGTTAAAAGGTTTAAATGGGAGGAGAGAGCTCTCACAGTGTGCTTTTGGAGAGAGAATACATAGGTATATGGCAGGGGGTGAAGAGGGACCTTCACCAAACGTGAAGTTCACGAGGAGTATCTACTTGAAGACTTGCTTCAGTGCATAACCAGTCAGTGAACACCTACCAGTCATCCTTCAGCAAATACCGTTGAGTACTCACTGTGTGCCAGGCCCGTGCTAGGTGTTGGGGAGTCAGCTGTAAATAACACAGACACCAGTCTGCTTCTTAAACAGATCACGGTTTAGTGGGGAGATAAGCCAGCCAGTGGAAAATGAGAGCGGTACGGGGAGTCTCAGAAGCACACAGAGATCACCACCAAATCTGGGAGGCAGGTACCAGGGAAAACTCACTGTGGCAAGTAACCACCAAGGAGGAACCTGAAGAAGTAAGCAGGAGTTAGCTGGAGGACAGGCTCCAGACAGGCAAGAGCACGTACAAAGTTCCTGAGCTGGAGAAACTGCAAGTGGGTCGGCCCTGCTGACACTGTGCGCACAGCTCGGATGAGCAAGAACACAGGGGGTGAAGCGGAGACGAGGAGCAGGCGCCGTGTAGCTGGCGCTGTGAGCAGGAGTCAGAGCGTGAGCGGTGTGCGGTGGCTGCCACGCAAAAGGCTTCCACTCCTGCAAAGAGCTCCACTTCCCTGGGGACACAGGGAGGAGTGTGGGAGTGACAAGACCAGAAATGTCGTCCTGGAAGGTCACTCTGGCTGTGCTGTGGGAAAACCACTTGTGCGAAGTCTTTCAAGTCATATAAAGAAATGATCTTAGAAGAAGAAAAAACCAAAACCCCAACCAACTGCTAAAAGAATCTCAGCTGTTAAAAATGTTAAATGTTAAAAACATTCACTTACAATTTAGAGAAAAATACTTTCAGAGCCCATGGCTACAAAGGGAGCATGATGAGAGAAAAAGCTGCGCAGTCTCAGGTGCACCTTGTTGGTCAGAAACGAGAGAAAATGGGAGCGGTCCCAGCCCACCTCTCTCCGCTCCCTTCACCCCACCCCTCACAGCCACGGGGTGCCAGCCAGCTCAGTCTCTGTTCCTCATTTAGGGACCAAATTTGCTCAGCAAAATACAAAGCTGTCCTCATGCTTGGGGAAACTGCTGGCATGTGCCGGATAACTTTTAAAAACTAAATGCTAACAGATGAGAACCAGGTCTGACCCCTCAGTCAAGCAAAATTAATTTTAGCTATTTTGCCAATGATCACTAAATAAGGAGAATTTCCATAGATAATCTCTAAATTAGAGAATGTAAGACCTGACAATTGCAGGTGCAAACATGGGCACCAGAAGAAGTGATTAGAATTAGGTACTTTTCAGAATTTGCTTTTTAAAAAGAAATTATGCCATTAGGCACTAAACTCAATGATTAAGATTTTATAAACTTCTAGTTAAGTCAAAATGTGGTGACAACTACCGGCATGTGACCAAATACTAAAAGAATACGAGTTGTTTTAGAAATAAAACATTTGCCTCCAACTTGAAACAAAACTTTTTAGGGTCTATTGGTAAACCCATGTGCAGGTACAGCATTAAGAAAAACAGGTAAGGGAAGTCTTTTACGTAGCAAATGAAATGCTAAAATCAACCTTTAAAACCAAGATTTTGAGAATGTGTGGCTGCAACTCACCAGAGACTTAAGACAAAGTAAGTAACTATGTGCTTCTAAAAATTAAAATATGGACATTTTCTAACATAATTGCAAACATAAACATCTATCATTATTATGACATTATTTCTCACAAGGTCAGGTGCAAATTAAAAAAAAATAATGCCACAACTACTTTGGGGGCACAGTCAAACCTATGATCTGAAAAGGGATGGAGTCATTGTGTTTTTTCCTCTGCAGTCAGAGAAAGTCTCTACTTTCCATACTTTCTAAAAGTTATTAAATAAATTTAATATATCAGAATGGGCTTTGGGTATTTGAGATTTGCCAACTTGCTTAATTATTTCAAAAACTGCCATGCTTTTATATGCAGTATCATTTGTGTTTACTGACCAACATGAAAGGCCAGCCGGTGAAGAATGACGGGATGGGAACCACATCAGACCGGGGGTGGGGCGTCCAGACACTCACTCAGCTACCCATCCTTTTGTTAACCCAGCATCTGAGCACGACTCCAGTGCCAGGCAGTGCACCCTGCAAAATTTTAAGTCCCTGAAGAAACATAATATTGTATTTCATCAAATTTGAGATGCCATCAATTGTAAGGCTAACTCTTACCTAATAAAGAAAAAATGCTTTCAATTAAATTATGACATAATGCCTTGAATGAATCACATCAGCCTCTCACTGCTTTGATATTTTTTCAATCTATTCAGATAAATTTGGTGATTTTTCCTGCCTTTGTGCGACACAGTGCTAGACGTTTTAAATGGCAGCCTTTATTTACAGTCTCAGTAAGAGACACATTCTTCTATTTTGAGGTGTCGCCCTGTTTTGGCTCGCACAAAGCACTCAGTTGTTGTTTTTAAGAAAAAGTAAGTGGAGTTGCGATGATTTCTCCAATAACAAATGTTTACTTCCCTAATACCAAGTTTACATTTCTCTGGTCCATTTCTGTCCTGCACTGGGTAGTGGAGTCTCCGAAGGCAATTCCATGGCCATCTCATCCCACCTCGGCAGCACTGGCACCATGCACATGACTCAATCAAAGCCATGGCATTATTGGCCCTGAATCAAGGCCAGCAGTTTGTTGAAGCTGCTGGTTCCAAGCAGGAGCCTAAAGCAGTGTCTTTCTATGGTCTGTTGGCCATTTCAGAACTTAGGAGATGTAATGGTCAGTTCATTAGAAAGAAACATCTGGGAAAAAAAAAGCTATGGCATGAAACATGGCTGCGACAAAGCTTGTACCAGCATGGGCCGTGACAACCGGCCAGGCCGCCCCCGATGGACAGCGAGCGGCTGGAAGGTGCCATCAAGTGTCAGACACACCCCAAATCCAGGGACATTAAAATGTGGGAAAATGCCTTAGATCTGCAGCAGTAATAATAGCGAACACTCAGATGGCATCACGAGGAAGCCACCATCCTACGTGTTTCACATACACTATACCACGAAAACCTGGACGGTCACAGACTGCGTGCCCCCAGATGAGGAAACAGAGGCCGGGGAGGGGCGGGCAGCTGGCCCAGCATCACAGGGCTGGCATGTGTGTGCATCGGGACAGCCCTGGTCCAGGGCTGTGCTTTCCACCCTTTGCCACTCGACCTCTCAAATAACTGGCTTTGTGACCTGAGGCAAATCATTAGAAACACCTGTCCTGATTTGGGAAAAAGAAGACTGGAATGGGTAACGGGGAGCTACCTCCCAGGTGAAAATACTGTAATTGTGTATCTTCTATGGTAAAATACGATTCCCAAACTAGTCTCCCCTTAAGCCAATACAATTCACAGACCTCCGGTGCCATCAGTGATGAGTTAAAGACACGCAAGTTTTACTGCTAGTGTAAAACTGACACACTTCGGAAGGGATTTAGGAAACAGACACACATGTGCTTGTACCGCCATTTCTTTCTTATAGTAACGGGGAGGGTTGACTGTAGACACAAATGACCCAGTTCAGGAGTTTTACTCGGTTTGCACGTATGGCAGAAATTTAGTCATTTAAAATTTTAATCCAAAATTAACAGATGATTTCAGTATGTCAGTTTTAACAGGTATTCACAGTACAGAGCTCTTTATTCTTTTTAGAATTCTGTTCATTTATGAGGGGGAAAACAATACATTAATAATAGATGCAACTATTGCAACATTTTCCCTCTTGACCCAGTTTAAGGTGGAATTAAATGTGTATTACACACCGCACAACTCTCCTGCCCCAGGGGTGTCATCACACCCTTTGGGTTTTCTTCTGCGGACCCAGCCAGCTGCACTCCCTCCTAGATCACCTGCCTTCAGGCCCACAGCCTCTGACCACCAGACGCCCCAGGGCGAGTAAACAATTCCCAGTGTTCACTGTGAAGCTGTCCCGCAGGAGGGGAGTCAGTCAAGAAGAGAGAGAAAACTGTGAGGTGTCCTTAAAGCCTTCAACACTCGTTCTGGAGCACCGGTGTGGCCTGCTTTTCTCCTTCACATACACATACTCTTGCAGACACACAAAATGATCTGCTCCAACAGAAACCACTAAAAAGAAAACATTAAAAAGATTCTGCGGAGGAAAGGGAGCAAAGGGATATAAGCGAGCTGTTGGCAAAAGCAGGGTTAAAAGTGAGAAGGCGCACAAAGACGGGCACATGGATTCCGCTCTTACATACCTTCCCATGCTGCCCAGCTCTTTCGTGACAAATGACAACATCTTCCCACATGTCTAGCTTCTCAAATATCTGAAGGGCTGAACTGGTACATCCCAACTCAACGAGTAAACTTGCAAGTTGGCGCTAGAAAAATCAAGTTAGGATAATGAACATTTCTTCATGCAAAGGCAGATTCCTGTATCATTTGCAGGTATATCCAATCTACCATTTTAAGGGTCTGCTTATTGTAATAAACGTGTAATTTATATAATTCAACCTCAATTAATTAGGAATTTGCAATGATTCAATACTTACCTTTACCTTATAGGACAGATTAAAAAACTATATAGCAACTGTTCAAAATACTCAATATATCAATTTTTTCCCAAGGACTCAGAAGAACTTAAAAAGCAAACTCAGTATTTATTTTTCACCTAGAGATTCTACATATGACATCTCTGATTTGTAATGCTGAGAACCAATAAGTTGATTTTTAAAACTCTAGTTAGAATGACCATTATCAAAAAGATAAAAGATAGCAAGTGTTGGTGAGGATGTGAAGGGAATCCTTGTGCACTGTTGGTGGAAATGCAAATTAGCTCAGCCGCTATGGAAACAGGATGGAGGTTTCTCAAACATCGGAAAGCAGAACCACCAAACAATGCAGCGACTCTGCTTCTGTGTATCTTACAAAGGAAACGAAGTCATTATCTCTAGGGGACGTCTGCGCCCCCATGTTCGTCACTGCTTTATTTGCAGTAGCCGAGATATGGAAACAACATTAAGTATCCATCGACGAATGAATGGACAAAGAAAAGGTGAGATATGTATAATGGAATATTACTCAGCCATACAAAAGAAAGAAATCCTGTCACTGGTGACAACAGGGAGGGACCTTGAGGGCATCATGCTAAGTGAAATAAGTCAGACAGAGAAAGACAACACTGTATGATCTCACTTATAGGTGGAATCTAAAAAAATCAAACTCATAGAAACGGAGCAGCCTGATGGTTGCCAGAGGTGAGAGGTCAGGGGTGGGGAGATGGGTGAAGGTCTCAAAAGGTACAAACTTCCATTTACAAGGTAAGTGCTTTCTGGGGATGTGCTGTACACAGTGGTGACCATACTGTATTGCGTATTTGAGAGCTGTTAAGAAGATAGAGCTTAAAAGTTCTCATCACAGGAAAAAAAATGAGGTGATGGATGTCACTAAACTTCGTGCGGCAATCATTTTACAATATACAGCTACATCAACACACTATGTTGTGTATTTAAAACTCACACAACATCGCCCTGGCCAGTGTGGCTCGGCTGGTTGGAGCATCATCCTGGAACCAAAAGGGTGCAGGTTCAATCACTGGTCAGAGCACAAACCTAGGTTGCAGGTTTGATCCCCGGTCTGGGCGCATACAGGAAGCAACCAATTTCCGTCCCTTCCTCTTTCCCTTCCTCTCTCTCTCTTTAAAAAAAAGAAAAAGAAATTTTAAAAAAGTCCTTGGGTGAGGACTTAAAAAAAAACAAACCCTAATATGTCATGTCATGATATTTCAAATTGAAAAAGGAAATTGGCCTCAAATAAATAGATCAGTAAATACATAATAAAAACTCCAAGTAGTCAACATAAATGGCATCAAATCTACGTTACTACCTCTGGCTCTTTCTCACTCAGGTCTACTCAGACTTAAGAACATTCTAAAAAACTTAACCACCTAATTTCCCAGTTCTTTTTTTTTGTTTTAACCATTGCTCAGTTACAGTTGTCCCCATTTTTCCCTCATCACTCTCCCTTGTCCCAGCTCTTGACAAAAACGGACAAACAGTGGCACAGTCAGTGAAGGTTAAACATACTGAAAAATAAAAACATTGTGGGTTTGCGAGTGGTCCTTCCTGCAGAAATGAAGAAAGCACTAGAAAGGGTTAAAAGTACGTGAGGCTCTTGAGTAAGTTACGGTTTCATATTGGACAGAACGTATTATCTTCTCTTAAAAACACCTTTACCATTCTTTCAAAATTCAATATATGTTAAGAGTTAAGAAGCCAATGGATATGGAAAATCTAGGATCGGCAAAATTTGAAAGTAAAATGAAAATTACAAGTTAATATGTTATCAAAATAAATAAAGAGGATGGTCCAATTCTTTTGTATTCTGTGAAGTATAAGAGAATTTGTCTATTTTGGGATATTTGACTGGATATTTTCAATAAATGAACATGGCGTGTGGGAGCTGGAACAAATCTTAAAGCTCATGCAGTTCAGTAGTCTAAACATTTCATTTAATTAATAAATAAAGTTATGGCATCTAAGCACATGGCCAGCAGCAAAGACTAATTCTCTTTTTACCATAAACTAAACTATTATTTCTTGATCTTCAAGGATAATACATAAAGATATGATTATCTCCTATCATAGAGAAAAATGATTAAATTTCCAAATCAAAAGGGATGTTTATATAACCGCCTAAAAATTCTAAAATCCACAGCTTCCTAAGCAGATAAAATAAACATAGCCTAAATTCTATTTGAACAGTATTTAATTTTCCTAATGCTTCTGTTCAGAAACAGATTAAAAGCTACACCCTCAACAGACATGTTTTGTCATAATAATAGCTCAGAGTCTGACACATTTATCTACCACAACGCACTTCAAAAATTTCAGAGGTCATGGTCAACGACACATCCGCAAGTCCAGCTGTTAAACGTTCTCTGTGAAGAAGCTGTTCCTCCAAGATGATGTAACAAAGCTTTTTAGGTGTCTGTGTTTTATTGAGGCTCCTTGAATAGATAACATGAACTCTAAAGTGTGATAAACTCCCTAGGTTCCCTGTGCTTAAGAACACAAATGAGTCTAAGAAATCTTACAGTGGGAGTCCTCGGTCAACGAACGGTGGGGTGGCATGTATGATTCTAAAGCTGGCCCAAATGACAATAGGTACTAAGCCATCTAGAAATTCCTGGCAGGCACCATGTGACTCCACCTAACATCTCTGTGTCACAGCTTCCTCACCTGTTAAATGGGGCCATTTCACAAAATTGTTGCAATAAAATAAGATAATGTGTGAGAGATGCAGAATGAATTGCACACCTCGTACCGAGTGTGCAATAAGAGGTGGTCAACATTGGAAAGTGTGCTTCCGTGCACCAGGCCTCAATTTTCTTCACTCGGAGACTAAGAAATTGGAGCAGGTGTCTAAATTGCCTTTAGTGTTAAACATTTTTAAAAATAGGGAACCACACCTGTAACACAGGAGAACTCGGGGGCAGGGGGCCAGAATCTCACCCTCAACATGAGGCGTCAGGAGCCTCACTAGGTAACTCACTCCCTCAAGAACAGGAAAGTGGTTAAGGGCATGTCACAACACAGAGTGTGAAGTCAGTGCTCTCTTACTTTCTGGTTAAACAAATTGGTTCAAAGGTTCATTCTTTGGCAGAGAGTCCTTAAAGGTTTTTAAAATGTAAATAGTTATTTTGAGCCCTGGCCAGGTGGCCCATTTGGATGGAGCGTCATCTCATGAACCAAAAGGTTGCCAGTTTGATCCCTGGTCGAGGCGCGTACAGGAGGCAGCAAATTGACGTTTCTCTCTCACATCGATGTTCCCCCTGCTTCTTCTCTCTCTAAAATCAATAAATATATCCTCAGGTGAGGAATAAATAAATAAATATTAAAAGTTATTTTGAAAATGAAAGCTCCTGTGGTTCTCCTATTATTGAATTTCAAGGATTCTGTTTATCTAGTTTTAAATTCTTTAAAAAATGTTTTAAAAGTCTAATATCGCTTTAATCAAAATAGTTATTTGAAGTAATCGACAATCCCCAGATACTTTTATTCTTTTCACTGAAACGCCCGAAAACAGACATAAATTGAAAATGATTCTGTTCTACTGCACCCATCTTTCAAATGCAAAGTGCACCCAGAGACAAACAACAAGGAAACTACCTGAATGGCCCAGTGAGGTGGGACTGGACAGCAGTAGAAAACCTTCAGACGTTCTAGTACCGGCGTCGTCTTGTCTTCAAATTGGTCTGCAAGGGCCTGAAGAGCACATGTCGTGGTCAGTGCCTACACGCGCAATAGCTCAGCACAAGCAAGATTCTCACCGCAAAAGCTGTGCAACAGACACAAGTCACTTTGATAAGGTGATGTAATGTATTAATCTTTTCTTGGAGTTCTTTTTTAAAAAACATTAAAATTAATCAACATCTATGTAAACATGCATACTAAAAATCCACCAGAAAAATGTTTTCAAAACTAAGACTTCCTATAATAGTTCTTTTAAACAACTGTCCTTATTAATCAGCCTTTTTACTTTTCTAAGAAAAACTGTCCTTTAGTGTATCTATTTTACAACCCTAATGCCACTTTGACAACGGCACTTGCTAATATAAATCAGAGAAAAACTATATGAAGAACTTCATTTAGGACTATTTTCTCGGGAACGAGGTAAAAGTGGCAGGTGGATCTGCATGAGCACAGAGAGGGAGGGTCCTTGCTGTTCAGCAGCAGAGCCACAGCCTGGACTCTCACTCACGCGAGACCACCCTCGGGGCCCGGCGACAGCGGTCGGTGGCCTGTACCCTGCACCCTGCACCGGAGAGCCGCCCGGCTGCACTGGGATGCCTGCGCTAGTTGGCGCTGAATAACCCAACTTCCGGAAGCCACGTCAGGAAGTGGACCTGTAAGTCCGAGATGGCTGACTCTGAGAAAAGGTACCACAACTGACTGTGAAGTCCAAGGCCAACACCATCCAATGGTCGAGTGATCAGCCATCGAAAGAGTTCACATGTTCAGCACCAGAGTGAACGCAGACACACTCAGAAGTCCCAAAGCAAAGACAGAAAAAGCAGCCCTATTATCACAGTCCCCTTCACCTGTCTCTTAATTTGTCACACAGTTCACAGCAAGCATGTACCTTTTTTCAGATACACGCTTAAACCTTCTCTAAACTGTGACGGTTTTTGCATAACACGGCACTCACATTTTCTTTTTTGCCAGCTGACCAGTTTCACAGCCCCGCCGTAGGAGGATGATGGAAACAAGTGGGCAAGGCTAATTTTCTGGTGTTAATACTCATACTGTAGTTCCATAGGAGAAGGTCCTTGGGTCTGAGGACAGGGAAGCACCATGGTGGTAACTTAGTTGCCAATACTTCAAGACAGAAAACTACTATACTTACAATTTTTCTGTAAGTTTGAAATTGTTTCAAGTTTTTACAAAATTAATTTTTAAAATTGAAAATCTAAAAAGCAGCAGCAGCAAGTAGCAAGTCCAAGCTTCCTCAGAAGAAAGAAAAAGCCAGGAATCTAACACAGCCCAGCAAAAGCACAAGACAAGGAGACCGGGTTCTGAGCGGCGAAACTGCTCCCTTCTGTCATACCAAGTGGGAAATACATTTGTTAGCTTAAGAAGATCCTGTAGAATGAGAAGATACTCGTTACATCACTTGTTCGACAATCCAAGATGTTATTCAGTCAAGTCCGTCAGAACAAATTGAGACATAACCACACTCCTAAACCATCTCGGTCAAAATATTTTTAAAGCTTTCTGGCCTTACTTCTGAGAAACTTAATAGCAAAAAGGTTGCACGCTTCTGCCCAAAGCTATTTGGCTGCAGGAAGGAGAAAAGAGAAGAAAAACTTGTGGCTGAATGCATATGGTAACAATACATAAATAAAAGGTTCACTGAATTACTTCATCAAAAGGGGGACAAATTTTTCTTTTTATTGATTTTTTTCTTTCTCTAGAGGGAAAAAAAAGCTTTTTTAATAATAATAGTAAAGCCAAAAGCAACATCACAACACTTACTTTTATGAAGTCCTAATTACATGTGAATGTTTTGTTTTCAAACAAAACTCACACTGTTTGCTACAGTCAGTGCATCTAGCTAAAACACATTAAGCACTCAGTAAGTACGTGCTGATTTATTAATAAGCGGTTTGTTACGCGTTTCGGATACTTTGAGGTACTTGTAGATGATCTCAGAGTAAGTGCCTCTGACACTCTCAGATGCTCTCCAGAGGCAAAGACCACAGGAGGGACTGAGCACAGAGCCAAGACTTGTGGGAGCTGGAGCCCAGGACTGAGCCCTCTGCAGGCACAGGCATGCTCCACGGGAATTCAATGAGGACATACAGGGAACCTCTCCGTGTGCAATGTGACCTAGTGGCTCAGCTCTGGTTCTGAACGCAGACAGATGCGTGTTGGTGTGCAGGGAACATCCGCAAATAGGTCTCCCGTGGGGAATCAGGCTTGCATTGCTCCTAAGACCACTTTTAAACTTGCTCTTGCAAAAACTCCCTCACCTGGGATGGAGACAGCAGAACTTTACTGTGACCTGTACTAGACTTCCCAAGCACCAGTGTAAACAGCTCAGCCTTCTCCTCTTTACATTTGTAAATGACCTTTCTCTTTGAAGTAATTGTCAACATTCTTTCCTTTGTTATCTGTAAAAGGTATCCACCCAAAGAGAACCTGTGCATAGTTAATGAGAACCATCCTGGATGTAATGTACCTAAAGTGTCAATAAAAGTCTGTCCAGGCGAGGGGTCTGGGCCCCTCTCTTTATCATTTAGAGATCTGCCACGCATCCCTTTTTCCTCCACCAAATTTCTCTAGTCTGTGTGAATTTGTTCATCACTTGTCCGGAGACATAGGACAAGCATTCCACGACATGCGGTCCCACCAGATGGGACCGCAACAAGGACATAGGCATGATAAAGGTAAAGATTAAAAACAGAATTCTGACCTACTTTCACTCCTGCACAAAATACACTTCTTTGCACTTTAAGCACAACCACCACCAAAATAAGACCCACCTACCAACAAAACTAAGAACGCTCAATTAATACACAAAAAGGGTGATAGTGCACTGTTCTTTGCCTACTGCCCCTACTGGATTCAAAGTGCCCTTTTTCTATTTGCTAATTTACTACACATCAGGGACCTATTTACAGTACATCTCTAGATTTTTCAGAGTAAATTATGTCTAGCAACTCATTCTGAAATAACTGCTCTATATTCAAACAAACAAGAAGTCCGTATTGGCATGGCAAGTAATTCCATTACACAAATAAACTGGATCCTTCACAGGAAAAATGGTACAGTAAGTGAAGGGACCTGGCTTCTGTTCCAGGTTTCTCTCCAAGCGAGTCGTTTAACCACAATGGCACTCATCTACAAAATGACCTCCAAGTGACCTTCGGGAGTCCAACGTGCTATGAGCACTCAGCTTTACCAACAGAGAATTTTGTTTTACTTCAAGCATTTGAGGAGGTTTGTTAGTCTGAGGCACCCTTAGCTGGACACAAGGATCATGTGCATTCCGCAGGGGCAAGCCCAGCACCCAAACCACCTGGAAAATAATGGCAGGGTGGTGAGAACTAGGAGAAGGGGGCTGCATGAGAGTGAGGCCTCAGGTGCTGTTGTGTGCATTCACGTTCAGACACATGGTCATGAGCGAGCGCTCAGTGAGAAAGTCACACTTTGCAAGCTTTCCCCACACACAGACATCTAGGTAAACGGCCTCCAAACCAATGTCCCACCTTTCACTTGCCATTTTCTCTTTCTAGTTTCTAAATCTCATGAATTTCAGACACGAAAGTCATGGACACTTGGTCACAGTGAAAGCTGGAGGTGGTCCTTGAGGAAAGATGAAAATATCAGAGAGAGAGAGGAAGAAGCAAATACACTCAAACCAATCATTAAGCACTGAAAGCAAGACAGAGCGCCCTCTAGGAGGGCGACAGAAGGAAAGTGGATAAATGGGGATGATGATGAGTAGAGGGAGGGATAGCCCAGGGCTCAGGCCAGAGGTGAGGACAGAGCCACGCAACAAAAGAGTCAGGAGTAACTGCTGGGCCCCACCAGAGACAGCTTCATGGTGTCTACGCTGTTGTGACATGAGACTGTCTTAAAGTTTTAAGACCGCCCTTTGAAAAAGTTGTTTTCTCCTCAAGCCTTGCCCAAAGCATTTATACTTTGAGTATCTGTTGAAAAACAGCTACCTGTGCAGGGGTTCACCAGCCCCATGCAGTAACATTGCTCACACCCTCCAGGAGCACTGGTACCACAATCAGAGGATATCCCTGTGAAACAGGGAAAAAAGAATAACCCCCCAGAAAGCAATGATGTGTCCTCTCTTCCTAATGCTGCTTTCAGTAGAGAAAGAACTTCCTCCCAAAAACCACACGGAGAATGATTTAGCATAGAAAGACAATTCGGAACAAGCTCTGGTGTGACTTAGGCTTTATTTATGTGCTCATATCTAAAAGTACGGAACACATATCTTCAAAAGAACAGAGCTGGTCCCTAAGGACCTACGCTTTCACTGGAGGCTATTCATTTTTGCTTGTGTGACATCAAAGTCTTTATCAGCTTTTTAAAGAGCCAAGTAGAAATTAGCTGATAATCTAAACAGTAAGACTGATCTTAGGCCAAATCACCGTGCGTGTGAAGGAAGGTGAGATTTATTATAAAAATATGTACTTAATCAAATACATCCGACAATTGGGCTGAACAGCTTTTTTGACAGGGGTCTGCAGTCCTTCAGACCACAGTGGTCTGAACTACAACAGGGTGGCCAAGCTAACAGCCACCTCGAACTCCCTAGCCCAGGGCGATTCCCACTAGAACAACGGGGATGAGAATTACAACCTATTAGCACACCTGTGAAGTCTCAACAACACCATGAAACCTACCGTGCACCTAGTATTACCTCACATATAGGAAACTGCAGTTGAGGCGTGAATATGACTTGCCCAAAGTCGTAAGCCGTGAAACCGGTGAGCCTGCCTGATTCCAAAGACCACGTTGACAGCTTCGTTGAAACCTTACGTCATAACTAAGTGAACTTATCAGATCTGTGAAAATAAAACAGCAGCTTTGGAGTGGGAAAATATCGAGAACTCGACTTAACTGCGTTTTTTCTGAGTCCCATTAACACTGGAGTCAGGGCACAGCCTGCTTCCTGTCCCAGGCACAGAAGGGGCTGCAGTGTGTGGGCGGCGGGAACTGGACCCACAAGGGGCGGGGAAGCGAGGTGTCTTTTTTACGAGTCCAGAGCAAGGAGGTGAACACCAAGAGGTAGTCCCCGAGTCAGCGTGGACCGCTATGTTGGAGTGTTCCCTTCAGTTAAAGCTTAGGTAGGGGTTCTTCCATTTTTCGGTTTCAGGACCTCTTTAAACTTTTATAAATTACTGAGAGATTCCAAAGAGCTTTTGTTAATGTGAAATATAACCTAGCAATATTTTTCATATTAGAAAATACAACTGAGAAAAATTTAAATATTTATTAATCCATTTTGGGGGGTTGGCCAAAAAGTCCGTTTGGTTTTTTCTGTGAGATGATTCTAGTAGCACTTACTGTCCTTAACTTCCTTCGAAACAATTTTGTTAGCTTTTATAGTGACATCTGTCATGTCAGCAGGCATTTTTTTAAAAAGTTACCAAAATTGGTGAATTTTTGTGTAGCCATTTTAATATTGAAGATGGAAGAAAAGAAACATTTTTGACATATTATGCTTTGTTATTTCAAGAAAGGTAAAAACACACACACACAAAAAGATCTGTGCAGGGTATGACGAAGGTGCTATGATGGATCGAACGTGTCAAAAGTGGTTCGTGAAGTTTCGTGCTGGAGATTTCTCACCGGACGATGCTCCACAGTCAGGCAGACCAGTTGAAATGGATAGCGATCAAATCGAGACATTCATTGAGAACAATCAACATGATACCATGTGGGAGATAGCTGACATAGTCAAAATATCCAAACCAATAAAGTTCTTGGTGAAAATGAAAAATGTGTCTTTTGTTTCATGGAAAAAAACTAAACAGACTTTTTAGCCAACCCAATAAAATAAAATAATCTATTACAGATAAAAGTTTTCAAAACCTTTCATCTTTTTTCTTAAAAGCTTAAAATTTTATCATTGGTAGCAAATACTGTCCATTATTTTCCTTGAAGTTATAAGCTCGCTTTAGTTTTGAGAAAATTTCTGCCAAATACCTAAGTCTGAATACCCAAAACTTTTCAGGGGTCTTTCAGGTGAAAATCATGTTCTGTAGGAAAAGCAGCTGCTTCCACTTTTTCTCGAGACAACCACACACTTGAGCACACTGCACAGGTACGTCACAGAATATCGAAAAGGCACAGTGACAAGGATAAAGACTTAACAATATTTGCTGTTTTATCAAAGACATTTACAAACAATAGTGTCTTTTAACTGGGCCATCTGGAACTTCCTGGCTGGCCGTAGTAAGGTAATCTGCCTTAGAGACACCCCCACTCCCCAAAGAAAGGTGGCCTTGTCTGAAATAACCCGTTTGCTAGAAACTCCCCCCCCACACCCTCTTCCTACAGAGCCCTCAATCTGCACAGCCCCTCAGAGCGCCTCTCTCCGCCAGGTATTTGACACTGCTCGATTCATGAACGGCTGAATAAAGCCAATTTCGTCGTTACATTTACTCAGCTGAGTCTGTTTTTCAACACTATGAATGTATGGTGGTGAAGCATACAATGACTACTGGCTTGGTTCGGTGCCCCTACCTTGACTTGGGTGAAGGGCCAGCAGTCTGACCCCCCACTGCTTCTGCTGATTCAATATCAACATGGCGAACTGTAAGTAATATTTCAGTATTACTACAAAGATAGTGTTGACCTGTGGACACTCTGAGATGGTCTGGGGACCTTTAGGGTTCCACAAGTCACCCTTTGAACACGGCTGCCTTGGAGTCACGAGATGCAGAGTCTCTCATGCTTTCCCCACACCCCACCCAGCTCCAACTTTCTCCCAAAAACCTCTCCGGGTCCTTGTTTGGTGTTTATGGAAATACTTAGGAGTTCTTTTTCATTATCTTACTTTAAAAAATTAGGAAATGAGAACACAAGTCACCCTGTTTACAATCTGCAAGTATTATAAGAGTGCAAAGAATAACAAATATTTACTCTTAAAACCTAACTGATGTTTAAATACCTAATACTGTATTATCCTTCCAAAAGAAAAACTGAAGGAGTTAAGTCTAACAATAACTACACCCTGCCTTCCTGCCACGGTCTCAATCATTTGCGAAGCACCTGTTCTTCAGAGAGCTCAGCCTCAGCTGGGCTCAGGTTCTGCAGTCCTCTGTAACACTCACCTCTAAGGCTCCCCTGGCACTCACTCTGCTGTTAAATCAGAGCGTGGGCTTCAGACCTTGGAAAATGCCCTTTTCGCCTCTGTTCTGTAGGTACTTGGGCATGAGAGAAAATCATCTGGAGCAGCTAAAGATTAACGGCATACCTCTGCCTAAGGCAGTCTTTCCCAAAAGCATCCCCGTCATCACCACCACCTCCGGGACCCCCAAATCTCAGTGACTAGGCTGAACAGCCCTATTTTAACAAGCAACCTGGAAGTGATTCATAGTTCAGGCAAGTTTGGGAAGCATTGCATAAAGCTGTTAAGGTGCACATAGGGTGCCCTCCCAGAGAAAACCAGTGTGTCAGTTCAATCAACATAATCTGACTCCGTTCAAACAACTTAAATGTCCCTGCCTGGAATCTGACTAAGTTATCGCTTAGTGCCTCTGGGACTGTGTTTTAAGTGGCTGTACTTCATCCATCCCACTAGTAAATTCCTTGACTATTACCTATTTTTTTTATTTTTCTGTAACTTTCCAGGGTTTTTAAATTTTTTACTATCAATAATAATGTTTATTTTGTGTTTTATATCACTTGGCCCATTCTTTTACCTCATATATCTATGAACTAATTATTGCTGATTTTTACTAATCTATTATCATGAAACTCATGTCCTCGATTCAGCCCATCAGCATCCCTCCAGGTAGCCCCCTCTCTTGGCCTTAGCAGAAGCCAGCTTCACTCACCATTTGAGGTTCTCTTCCCACAGTACCACATCCTGGTATCATGTGAATGCCAATGCCCTCTCCGTTCACTTAAACCACAGGCCTGGAGACGTGAGTTCTACAACCCAAGCCTTTCTCACAAAAGCATCTATTCACTTCTTCCTGACTGTGCTCACCCAAGCCCTTCCCTCCAGATGATACAGATGAAGTTTTGTACTGATATCCTTTTTCTTTTTTCTTTTTTCAGCCAGTTTTTGTGGCTTCCTTGGGACAATGTAGTACGGTGAATAAAGGCGTGGACTTCAAAATCCAAAGTAGACTAGGTTTGAATTCCAGCCCAGCTATAAGACCCTGGGAATCCTTCAGTTTCTTCATCAGTCAAAATGTAGACAGTGCCCACTTACGAGGAGTATTTAGCTCCTGGAATATGGGTGCTCAGTAAATGGTAGTTAACTACACACAGTTCTGAATAAACAGTACTAGCTATTATTATTCCAACAAATAAAAGCACAGCTATAGCCACGTGAGCAATCCTAGCATACTTGTCAATAACTCTGAAATGCTACACATGGTCATCAATGTAGGTGACCTACAGAACCAGGGTAGATATGTTTTCACAGCTCGGACATTTGAAAAGCTCAATGGCATAACTCAGCATACTACACAAGAATTGTGATGATCCCAATGCTTTTGGATTTTTCAGGTGGTAATGATTGCTTTTAGTGAGTTATGAAGAATTGGGTAGTTTTGGGTTTTTGCCCTTAAACTTACCCTCCTGTAAACTGAGGACAACAGTCAACATTTATTGAGGGTTACTCCATACCAGGCACCAGTCCAAGTGTTTCACAAACATAAAGTCACTTGGTGCCTCAACATGTGTATGAGGCAGGCACGACTGCTCCCTCCATTCTACAGAAGAGATAAGCAGCCTTGGCCAGGGAGGCTCAGTGGATTGAGCACCGGCCTGCAAACCAAAGGGTCACCGGTTCAATCCCAATCAGGGCACATTCCTGGGTTGCAGGCCAGGTCCCCAGTAGGGGGCACAACAGGGGCAACCACACACTGATGTTTCTCTCTCTCTCTCCCTCCCTGCCTCATTCTCTAAAAATAAACAAATAAAATCTTTATAAATAAATAAATAAATAAGAAAAGAGAAGCAAAGAAAAAGAGGTGGAGGGCTTAACCTGGAACACAGCACACGATCTCTCTCTTCCTCTTGCACTGAGAGGTCTGTGGGCAACAAAATTGGCTGCTTTTCTGATAACAGACATTCTGATACTGAAGCAGACAGAGAAATGCAGAGATGAGAATAAGGGTAAGAAAATAGAGAAAGACCTAAATATCCATTTAAGCCTCTGAATCCAGCTATCCTTGAGACTGGAATACCCTAAACTTCCCAGTTATAATAGCTGATAAATTTCTTGTATTATAGCCAGTTTGAATTGGGTTTCTTTTCCTTACAATCAAAAGATTCCTCACTGAAACCTACTTTTAAATTTTACTTAAGTAGAGATGTAAAGAGTCTGGAAAAGCTCTAAACTTCAATCTGTCGATTACAAGTACCTTATATTTAGAAGGATATTTAACATAAGTTTTTAAAATATGTTTTATTGATTCTGCCAATTTTCCCCTCTGCCTCCATTCGCTCCAGCAATAGCCCCCTTAGTTCATGTTCGTGGGTCATGCATATAAGTTCTTTGGCTTCACATTTCCTGTACCATTCTTATCCTCCCCCTGTCTATTTTGTACCTACCAATTATGCTTCTAAGCACCTTTTCTCTCATTCTACCACTTTCCCCTCCCTGCTGATAACCATCCAAAGTGATCCCCATATCTGTGATTCTGCTCCTGTTCTGTTTGTTTGCTTGGTCTGTTTGGGTTTTTTTTAGATTTACTTGTTGGTAGTTGTGAATTTATCGCCATTTTAATGTTCATAGTTTTTATCTTCTTTTTCTTAAACAAGTCCCTTTAACATTTCATATAATAAGGGCTTGGTAATGATGAACCCATTTAGCTTTACTTTGTCTGGGAAGCACTTTCTCTGCCCTTCGATTCTAAATGATAGCTTTGCTGGGTACAGTAGTCCAAGTTGTAGGTCCTTGCTTTTCGTCACTCTGAAGACTTCTTGCCAGTCCCTTCTTGCCTGCAAAGTTTCTTTTGAGAAATCAGCTGACAGTCTGATGGGCACTCCTTTGTAGGTAACTCTGCTTTTCTCATGCTGCTTTTAATTCTCTCTCTTTATCTTTCACCTTTGGCATTTTAATTATGTGTCTTGGTGTAGTTCTCTTTGGGTCCAAATTGTTTGGGACTCTCTGTGCTTCCTGAACTTATATGTCTATTTCCTTCACCAGATTAGGGATGTTCTCCTTCATTATGTTTTCAAATAAGTTTTCAATTTCTTGCTTTTCCTCTTCTCCTTCTGGCATCCCTAGGATTCGGATATTGCTACATTTGGAGATGTCCCAGAGTCTTCTTATTCTCTCCTCGTTTTTTTTAATTCTTTTTTTTCTTGTTGTTCTAGTTGAATGTTTATTTGTTCCTTATGTTCCCAATTGATGATTTGAATCCTGGCTTCATCCCCTCCGCTGTTGGTTCCCTGTATATTTTTCTTTATTTCACTTAATGTAAACTTCATTTCTCCCTGGGTCTTTTTTATTTTGTTGCTGTGCTAAATGAATTCTTTGAGCCTCATGATCACCAGTATTTTGAACTCTGTATCTGATAAGTTGGTTTTCTCCATTTCATTTAGTTCTTTTACTGGGGTTTTGTTCTGTTCTCTCATTTGTACCCTATTTCTTTGTCTCCTCAATTTGGCAGCTTCCCAGTGTTTGTTTCTGTGTATTAGGTAGAGCTGTTTTGACTCCCTGTCTTAGTGTGCCCTGCTACTATTGTAGAAAAGGCACCTGTAAATTGTGTGGGGCGTAGCCTTAGGTAATCGCCAGGGCAGGGCAACCCATTTCACTGCTTTGTGGCTCTGTGTAGGGGAGGGCTCAGAGAGAGGACAATGCCACTGCCTGGCTTCTGGAGGTTTGTCTGGGAGGAAGCTATCGCCCAGCACTCGCCCTGTTTCCAGCCACTTGTACCCTTCCAGCTGTTGCCCTGGTGCTGAATCCCAGAGAGGGTGGCTCTGTATAAGTCTTAAGTCCATGCGGGCCCTTTAAAAGGAGTCTCCTGACAACATGGCAGTTTCTTCTGATGCCGCAACCCCTACTGGTTTTTACAGCCAGAAGTTATGGGGATTTATCTTCTTGGCACTGGAACCCTGGGCTGCTGGGTGGTCTGGTTTGGGGCTGGAATGCTTCGCTCCTGAGGTATCCCTCCTGATTTTTATCCACCACCTGTGAATGTGGGACCACCCATTCCGCCACTTCATTCCACCACCTCATTCCGCCTCCGCCACCTTTCCACTCCACTCCTGCCACTCCTGCAGCTCCATGCCTCTCTGCGCCTCTCCACCTCTCTCTGCATCTCCACCCCCGCTACCCACCCATCTGGATGAATGTGGCTTCTTTAAATCCTTGATTGTCAGACTTCCATACATCTCGATTTTCTGATGGTTCTGGGCGATATTTGTTTTGTAGTCTAGATGTGATTTTTTCTGCAGTTGTGAGAGGAGGCAAAGTATGTTTCCTGATGCCTCCATCTTGCCAATTTTTACAAAAGCAATTTCTCAAATTTTGAAGCCATACCCATTCATTACGCAAGCCAGATATAGCCAAGGTCAACCTGAATCACTAGATCATGGGCTCCACTCTACCTGCTGGCCCCTCTTCAGTGGCTCCATAAGGCACCAGTATATTCTCCATTCACACATATAGTTACACATCAAGATCAATACCAAGCTTGCCAAGTAAAATGCATGTGAATGTACTTTTATGAAGAAGTCACATGAAAACATAATAGAGCGCATGCCTATTCTGAGGCATTAAAATATGGGTGAGAAATATTTTATGCAGAACAAATGACCAGGTTATAAGAGGAAAAGCTTTGTTTTCTTATATGTTAAGAAATACGAGGTCTGTCCAGAAGGTATTCAGCCATGTAATATCGAAAACAGAGACATTTATTGAAGAAGCAAGAAACATTGTACATAGGACAATGACACCTCAGTGCCCTTCAAAGTAGGCACCTCACACAGTTCTTCCAATCACCATCAGCTGCTCCATCGTTATTTTCTTGAAACTCATTGATGGTCTAAAATCTCTTCCCTTTCAAGGGTGATCTTAGTTTTGGGAAAAGCCAGAAGTCACAGGGAGCCAAATCTGGGTTGTCAGGGGAGCTGAGTCACCTGGGTGGTTTGATGTTTCACAAAAAAACTCTGCACAAGACGTGATACATGAGCAGGCGTGTTGTAATGAAGCTGCCAATCACCAGTTGCCCACAGCTGTGGCCTCTGCCAAATAGTTTCCACAGAGGAATGTTCAAGCTTAACACAAAATCTGATGCAGATTTGTTGCTCTACTCGTTCAGTCATTTTGAATACAATGTCCACACAGCACACATGCTCACTCAACAGCATCTAGCACTCCCACTGACTAGTACAGTGAAGTCGTCATTGTTCACACATGTGCACTCCAGTCCTCTCTCCTTGGCTGTCAGGTTACATCGATGTCGCACAAACTGTTCTCGTCATAGTAACAGTGGCTGGACTTTGTCCAGACAGACCTCATACGGTCTCCTCCACACCTTCAAATGACCTCAAGGGGTAGTGATTTCTGCATGTAATTCATCATTTGGGGGCAAACGCAGTAGAAAAAAACTAACATTCCTTTATCTCTTTTCCCTCCGCTTGGACAAAATACAACCGACCAAACTGTGAACTACTTTTCCCTCTGAGAAACCCACATCCCCATCAGTGTGATCACAGTGACTATGCTGGGGCTCTTAGCTCTGGCACGTGGGCCAAAGCTCTGGACGGGAATGATATCCAAAAGGCTGGTCTCCACAGCTCTCAGATTACCAAAGTGCCAGATGAAAATATAAGCTTTAATTGAGCTAGCTCAATTATTCCTGCTAATAAGTAGATAGTTCAAAATTGATTTTGTTTCAAGTTCACCATTCAGCAAACATCCACTGAGTGCCTAATCCGAGAATCCAAAAGTAAGATATAGAAACTGACCCCTCAAGAAGCTCATATTCTAGCTGTGAAGAGAGAAAAGTTTCCAAATAAAGTATAATATAATTCAATAAATGCTAAAATACAGCCATGAAACACAGTCCAGAAAGAAATCACATGCACACACACACAGGGAGAGTTGATTTTTCCACAAAGGGACCAAAGCCAGTCAGTGGTAAGGGGAGAGAGTGAGAAATGATGAAGACCGTCAAGTACTATAATTCACATATTAGCTGTGGGGTAAAATTGAACTTCAGAAAACCTTTGCTCATAAAATTCAGAAAGAAGCTGAGACAGGTCAGAGGCCTTGGTCTGCTGAGGTTAACTTCCCCTCATGAGCGTATTTGGCGGGGGAATAGCAGGTGGCAGGCAGGCAGAAACTATCCCTCACCCCTGTGGGAGCACCAAGGGAGCTTTTGGGGTGACATCCTCTACAGCTGGGCATCTTCCTGGGAAACTGGGCTCCTGGGGAGGTCCTGCCTGCATCTGAGAACACACTGTGTTGCCCCCAGCTTAGTATAACTAAATACTGCATCCTACAGGGCTGTCCATTAGCTTCTTTCTTACAGTCATATCACCATCCCGTTGAGATAACCAGGCTCTTACATAATTATTCTGAAGCTAGGATGCTGCTCGTAACTCTCTGCCCCAAACTACTACACTCCTGCAGGTGTTCTCTGCACCATATGCAGCAGCGGATTCTGATGTGGTGCCTTGACCTGAGGTCTGGTTCTGGTCTAGGGGCATAAAAGGAGACCCTGTTTTAATGCCTGTGATGTACAGCTCATGTAAGTGTTGTATATTATCAATCTTAGTACCTATTACATGGACAGTAGGATCATTTCTCTGACCCTGCTATCCCATCTCTTAAACACTCTTACCTTTTCCTTCACGAAGAGGTAGGTGCCTCCCCTAACCACCCTTAGCCTTTTTTATCCTTCGCAGTCTCCCTGAGTTCACTGACCTAAGAATAACTCATACATTGTTTAGTTCACAGCTCTCTACGTAGCTCATCTGTTGGGTGACCCTGCCTGTTTTCCAGGTTATGTCCCTGTTACTCACTACCGCTGGCTGACACTTTCAGACACCCAATGAGAAGTGGTCCTCCTCACGGGGGTCTCTATCCCTGGTTGCTGGCTCTTCACTTGAGATCTTGATCCCTGATGCCAGCTCTTCAACACCAACTCTGTCCCCCAGGCTCAGACACACTGCCTGCTTGAGGCCTGTCCCAGACCTTACATGTCTTGTCAGATGGAAAGAAATGAGAGAATGAAGCAACAGGAGGAAGAGGCCTATTTGAAAAGGAAGCATGTCTATTACAATAGCAACTACAAAAAAAAAAGCATAAAAAATGCAAGAGGGCATGAGAGGTGCACTAATTTATTCATCCTTCAGAGTGTGGAGGTGACAGATTTGATCTGAAGTTGATAAATCAAGAAATAAAATGATATAAAGATATATAATATCCCTGGCTGGTGTGGCTCAGTGGATTGAGCACTGGCCTGTGAACCAAAAGGATGCTGGTTCAATTCCCAGTCAGGGCACACGCCTGAGTTGCAGGCCAGGTCTCCAGTAGGGGGCGTGTGAGAGGCAACTGATCAATGTATCTCTCACATACATCAATGTTTCTTTCTTCTCTTTCTCTCTCTCTTCCCCTCTCTCTAAAACTAAATAAATAAAATCATATATATTTACAGATATATATATCTATATATATATATATGTATGATAGAAGCATAAAAATTTAAAGTTGTAAAGGAAACCATTAGAAAAACAAAAAAAAGTGCTGAAAACCAGACTGGGAATTGGAGAAGAGTTTGTATGTTTTATGTGAGATCCTTCTGAGTGGACTAAGTTCTTTTTTATTTATGTGCAGTAATCAAGTTTTTGATATGCAATTTAAAAATCAAAATATATCAATTCAAAAGCACCCTTGAAAATAGGTTAAATAAATTAAATCACCGGCATTTAACAGAGTGACATATGGCAGCTGGAACGAAAGAGCTAAACACACAGGTACCAGCTGGCAGAGCTGATAAAGTTGTTGTGTTAATAGGAGAAAGGTAGAAAGCAATCTTGATTGCATGATCCCATTGATGTTGAAGACACTCACATTTACTTATGCAGAGAAAAAGGTCTAGAAGGATACAAATTGTTGAGATTGGAAGGCAAACAAAAGGAAAAGAAAGTTCTTTCTTTACCTTTCCATTTCTGGATTGCTTACATTTTTTACAATGAGCAGGTATTATTTCTATAATTAAAAACAACTGAGAACAGTGATATAGTTTAAAAAAACAAAATACACTTTGTGCTACTAACCATGTACTTAGTCCAGATGTTACACATAATGCCTAACAGAGTGTGGTGTTCCATCCATATAAAAAAATAACCTAAAGGATCTATCTCTGTCTCAAGGTATTCAAACCCAAGTACAAAGTGTAGAGCAGAGGTGGCAAACACAAGGCCCGCAGGCCAAATCTGGCCCTCCACCCTGTTTTATCCAGCCCGGCCCCTTATTTCTACCCGGCAGCAGCGCCGAACTCTCGCTTAACTGTTAAGGAGTAGTTACCTTTATACAGCCCTAACATTACATTCGGCCCTCTGAAGGCAATTACTAGGTTGCTGTGGCCCCTGAAGAAAATGAGTTTGACATCCCTGGCTTAGTGTATGAAGCCTGACAGTACGTTACCTGTGGCCAGCTTTTCTCCCAGTTAAGGCTTTCGTTATGACATGCCTTTAATCATCACTAGAAATTAAACAGCCATATAAATCACCAGCTTTTAAAAGAGAAATCCTTCAACCTAACAGGAGCAACAATCCCCACAACGGCACCAAACATCTGGGTCTGGGCCCTCCTCCCTCCAAGAGTTAACCATGACAAAATTCTCCATTCTGTCACAGCACAAGTGAAGCTACAGTAGCAAGAAAAGATTCTTTTTTTTTCCTCTGCCTGGTGTGTGTGGCTCAGTGGATTGAGCACCGACCTGTAAACCAAAGGGTCGCTGGTTCGATTCCCAGTCAGGGCACATGCTGGGTTGCAGGATAGGACCCTGGTACAGGGCACGTGAGAGGCAACCACACACTGATGTTTCTCTCCCTTTCTTTCTCCCTCCTTTCCCCTCTGTCTAAAAATAAAAATAAATTTAATAAAATAAAATAAAAATAAAAATATTTTTTTAATTTGCTTAAAATTGTGAAATCTCAATGAACTACCACAGTTAGGAAATCTAATTGCAGAACAAACAGTCTCTAGTGACAGCAAAGGGCTAAATCTGAGAGTTCAAACCCCCAATTCAGGGCACTGTCCTTCCAGAAATCCCAGGGGAGGGAAAGGTCCCTGCTGGGCAGCCATCTTCAGAGGCCAGGGCAGACCGTCACACCTGAAATTAACAGGTCTAAGAGACCACTAAACAACATTCATCAGCAGGGTTATTTTAGTAACGAACATAAGATCATCTCACGTTAACCCTCAAGGACCGAGCTTACTGAACACTAAGT
This sequence comes from Macrotus californicus, assembly GCA_007922815.1. Taxonomy (NCBI): domain Eukaryota; kingdom Metazoa; phylum Chordata; class Mammalia; order Chiroptera; family Phyllostomidae; genus Macrotus; species Macrotus californicus. The sequence goes on from VMDR010000987.1 coordinate 148,243, forward strand.
GGAGGCAGTTAACATGACAGATGACAATGATGACATGCGGTTTACATTCTGGGGGGGAGGTTGGACATAAGTAAGATGGTCCCTTTGAACGTATGTGGTTTCAGTGAATTTGTTTCATATTTGGATTATACGTATAATACTCCACTTTTACTGCTGAAGGAAAAAAGAACGATGTGAGCTTATGAAATGAAAATGTTAGTATTTGGATTTGGATCAGACGGGGAGGGGAAGCTGAACGACAGGAGAGAATACAACTGCTTTACACTCCACTGCTAAAAAGCAGGGTATAAATAAACACCGGGCAATAAAAACTGAACACGCAACAATTAAAGAACTCCAGCCTAGACGACCTTCCTTGACAGAGAGTGTTCTTTGTGGGTTCTCCTCAACTTGGATCTTCTTTGTCCTCTGTGAGCGTGTGATGTTGGTACACTTACCTTCAGCTGGGATGCATCATTTTCAAGTTTGGCGTGCGTCACTTAGAAACCCCTTTCAAACCTGCCCCTGGACCCCTCAATATAACTGCCCGCTGCTGTGTAAGTTACAGTCCAGACTCCGTCATTAACTAGCGAGGCAACTCGGGGCCAGCCACCTGACCTTATCACACCTGCATTTCTCCAGCTTGTAACATGACAAGACCAAGCTTCTCCCTAAGAGCTCCTTCTAGCTTATTTTTCTTTCCACTTTAACAATTTATCATTTTATCGCTTTATACTGCTGAGGACAGAAACAGATTTTCACAGAAACTAAAATGGAAAATTCTGTAAAACATTGTTTTATATATACACGTATTTTTAAAATAATTAAATAATGTTCCTCTTATCCTTCAGGGATGCAGTAACGTCAACACACACTGTAACATCAAACTCTGAATCAGAGGAATTGGCGAAAGTTTCGGTTGTGAGGTAAATGTCTCAACAATGATAGAAAATTAGATAAATTTCACATTCATCTCATCACGTGATCTGGCTAATTCCCAAGAACTCGGGGTAGGAGAGTGAAAAGACTTTCTCTGAGATTCCACCCAGTAGAGGCAGAACTAACAACTCCCCGCACTACTTTGCAGGTAAGGAGGGTACCGCTCTCTTGATCGGGAGCATTTGGATGGCAAGATGAAGGGACTCCAGTTACAGCAAGGCCAAGATGGGGCAAAAGCAGAGTGTCATGTCATAATGTCGAAACCCCATAGGCACAGAAGCTGCTGTGCTGGGGACCCTTCTGGGCCTCGTCCTATGCACCTCTTCATCTAGCTGCTCTTTGTATCCTTTATAATACCCTTTATATTACACCAGGGATAGTAAGTAAAGTTATTCCCTGAGTTCTGTGAGCCATTCAAGTGAACTATCAGGCAGGAAGAGGGGTCATGAGAACCCCCGACTTACTGCCAGTCAGTCAGAAGTACCCAGACTTGCGACTGGCAGCTGAAGGGGAGACAGTCTCGTGGGACTGACCCCTCCACCAGGGGGTCTGGACTCATCCCAGTGTCAGAACTGAGTTAAACTATGGGACACCCCCAGCTGATGCACACAGGGAAGCAGGGCATGCCTCGGTGTGGAAGACACACACAGGTGGCATCGCCAGTGCTGGGGCGGACACTGCGGTCACAGAGCTGCTACGGAGAGTTGGGCTTTGAAACCAAGCAGTCAGGTTTTAAAGCCTACACTCTAAATAATAACAACATGTTCGAGCACAATGAAAGCCACCCCATCCTTTCAGATTCGTAACATATATGCCTGCTCACTGATAGCGATGAAGAGTCGGAAGAGAAATAGAACTTGCCACGTGAATTCCTACCTGCATCTGCCTCATTGCCCGCTCCACTCGGCGTGTGCTCCCTCTTTCCAGTTTTGTCCGCAAGATCAGCGCTGACATCTGAATGGCCCAGAACTTTGGTTGTGAAAGCAAACACTGATGGAAGAAAAAATAAATACAATAAAGACCACAGAAAGAAGAGATAAGATGGTTGATTCCTCTCTGAATAGAACAAAATTAATTCTTCCAAAAATATCAGGATTCAGCTGAAAGCAGATTTGAAAATCTCAGTGAAAAATAATAAAATATGTTCTTTCAAATATTCTTGGGAAGAAACATTATTTGACCTAGTTGATTCATTCTACTGACTAAATCCCTTGAAGAATGAGTCAGAATCTTTCTGGATAATCAAAACAGTAAGCAGAGTATATGCCATATACTAATAAATTTTTTTGTACCATACTATAAACTAATCTTTTTATCACACAGATTACAACATATGTTGAGAAAATAAACTACATAAAAATGGAGATAGAGGGGGTGAGATAGTATAGAGTAAAGGGGGTCAAATATATGGTGACAAATGATCTGACTCTGGGTGGCGGGCACACAGTGCCACATCCAGATCATGTACCATAGAACTGTACACTTGAAACCTACACAATCTTATTAACCAATGTCACCTCAACAAATTTAATTTAAAATGGATTTAATTAGAGCCCAAAAATAAAATAAAATAAAAACAAATTCTATTTTTATCAAATTTGAAGTAAGTTCTTAGAAATCACCCAAATTTACAATGGAAAACAAACAGAAATCTGGTAACACACATATAGAGGAGGTGGTTCCACCTGCACGTTCCTCGCCCTGCAGGAAATGGCTTCTTCCCACAGGCAGGATGCCAGGTTTTCCCCGCCCATCTCCACCTTTCGGGGTCTGTGACCAAAGAGGAGAGCCCAGCCAGCAAGTCCACGCTGGTGCTGGTGCTGGTGCAGGATGTTCAGGGCGACAGGCTGGACTTCCCCATGCCCCCGGTTTGTGGTTGACTGCAAAGATGAAGAGCCCGAAGCTGTCTTCATGGGGGAGTTCTTGGTCCCGCTAATGCACCATTGTGGGGTCTGGCGGGAGCTCCTCTCTCCTCTGCATGCACTTTGCTTTGCCTGCGGGGGTGCTGGCACACAGCACGTGCTGTGGCGGCTGGAGAGCGGGGAGGTAGGACACAGCGCAAGACTGCCGTGGTCTGAGCGGGTACAAAACCACCACAGGCACACAGCAAAGCAGCTGGCTGTCGGCACCGAGGCTGGTGAACCAGCAGCAGCCCCAGGCCCAGGTCATGGCATGGGGCCTGCTTCCGAGGGGCTGGCAACCTAATCCACTTCATGAGAAAAACCCACGGGTGAACGAGCTGGTTGGCATAGGCGGGTTGGCTGGCCACAGACCCACTTCCTGAACACTGACCCTGGCTTTGTACACTCAGATGGTACCACCAGCCACCATGACATGTAGGATTACCTGCACCTGAGCCACCCGGGCTACACACCTGTCAGCCGGACCCTGCACGCAAGACCAGGGTCAGGGTGTCCCCTGCCAGAGCCCACTCCCTCAGCACCCACTTTCCTGCAACATTAAATTCTTGTTCTTCAGTGGAAAAAAAAAAAGGAAAAAAAAGAGCAAGGGAGGGAGGGAGGAAGAAAGAAATCCAGTACCTTCTCATTTAACAAATATCCTAATTCATAGATGCATGGTGAATTTAAACTTTAAGTACACAGAATGCCCAAGAGATTAAGAAAAACTGGCCTTGAATATGTGCATACAGAACCCTAACACCAGGGAAAACTGATACCATCAGTTCAGAGAGTGCAACAGAAACCACCAAATATGACCACAAACACGGCGAGGAAAAGCATAGTTCTTGGTGGGGGAGAACAGGGCAAAAAGTATCATGACCCTCGGGGGCTGCGCGGTGGAAGGAACATAGTTTGAGCTCTTTGGCGCTTAGCTGGAACCCAGTGCTGTGTCTGGGTGACCACTCTTAACGGTAACTTTCAGTAAAGAGCACTGTGAAGAAAGGGAGAGGGGAAGCACACTTGTCTGAAAACTGACAGAATTCCCTCATGTCATCATTTCATTGTGCTTTGTAAATGATGCTTTATTTAAAAAAAAAACCCTGAAAGCAAGGTCCTCCACCAGCAAAAAGATTACAACGCACTATATTGCAGTAGTCTGGAATTGAACCCATGATATCTCTAAGGGATGTCTATATTTGAATTTTCTCTTTTTTATTGTATTTTTCCCCATTACCCTTTAGCTCCTTTATACCACCCTCCCCACCCCCTGCAAGCACACTGCTGTCCATGTCCATGAGTCCTTTTTCCTCAATCCCTCCACAACCCACCCTCCCCCTCCTTAGCTGTCATCCTGCTCTGTATGAGTCTGTCTCTGTTTTGCTTGTTAGTTCAGTTTGTTCGTTAGATTCCACATATGAGTGAAATCATAAGGTATTTGGCTTTCTCTGACTGGCTTCTTTCACTTAGCACAATGTTCTCTACATCCATCCTCACTGTCGCAAAGGGTAAAACTTTCTTCTTTTTTTATGGCTGAGTAGTATTTCATTGTGTAAACGTCCCATGGTTGTTTTGCCCACTCATCTACTGAGGGACACTTGGGCTGCTTCCATATACTGGCAATTGTAAATGATGCTGCAATGAACATGGGGGTGCTTATGTTCTTTCAAATTAGTCTTTTGGGTTCCTTCAGATATATTCCCAGAAGTGGGATAGCTGGGGTCAAAAGGCAGTTCCATTTTTAATTTTTTGAGGTATCTCCATACTGTTTTCCACAGTGGCTGCACCAACCTGCCTTCCCACATCCCAGAAAAGGGTTCCCGTTTCTCCACATCCTCGCCAACACTTGTTGTATTTGAATTTTCAACTCTGAATCTAGGCCAATGCCCTCACAATAAAGAGGAAAATGAAATATCAACGGGTTAAATCACTTGTTCAAGGTCACACCTTCATTAGTAGCAAAAGCTAACTCTAACACTCAGTCTCTTGATCCCTAGAACAGGTTTATACTGTTTTTTATCACTTCCTCACATGACCTGTGCTCATTTAAATTGTGAAGATATGACTACCTCCAGAAAGTGGGTGACAGTACCCAAAACAGTGGCAGAGTCAGTAAGAAGAGGACTCAGTGAACAGCTTCAGGAAACTGCTACATTAGAGATAGTAGAAGAAGAGGAGTAGGCAAAGAATACACGAGGGGGGAATCCAAAGACTGGGGTCTCACTGAAGCGTGTGTGTTCACTGTCACTGGAGCACCTACTCAGTGCAAGGCAGCGTGCGCAGGGCCCCAGGGACAGGGTGGGAGGCTCGGCAGACAAGGTCGCAGCCCTCCCAGAGAATACACTGGAATGCACTGTCTAGTGGGTAATCTTACTTTTCTGTAACCAACTCTGTGAACTAAAACATTCTAATTTCCTTGAAATATAGTTTATAAGATTAGTGCATGACCTTATCTTGTCAGCCTTTATTATTTAAATCTGCAAATACCATGAGTTTACCAACATAAGAGGTGTATATGGCACTACAAATACCTAAAAGATAAAACAGAAGACAATAAAAAACTAATTCTTTAAAATGTGTAACACTACTCGGTGCAAGATTTTATTATAAAATGATCTCAAGAACTTTCAAAAGAAAGAACTTGCTTCATTAATTAAATCTGCAAACTGATTCTGCTACCTACAGTGCATGGTATCGCTGTTTTTCCTCTTCACTCATTAAAGGGACATCTGTCACCTCCTGACAACAGGACAAACAGCACTCAGGACCAGGCTCTGCAGAACAATGGGCAAGTCTCCAGGCCAGGCAGCTTGATTGGAATCCCAGCTCCACCAAGTGAGGTGATTAGCTGTGTGACCTCAGGAAGTTACATGACCTCCCTGGGTCTCATGTTCCTCCTTGGTAAACAGGAATAGTCATTCACATCTCTCACGGAGTTTTGAGGCTTAAATGTGAATTTCTGAAGCTTCCCAAAGCCTCTCTGGGTGCCGACATAAAGCACAGGCCCCCTCCCTGCTCTCCCTCTGTAATGCTTTCTCTCACCCTTAACGGGAAATCACCATCCACATCCAGAGTGGGTGCAGGTGACGGCGCTGAAGTCCAATGGGGGTCCCGACAGCGGGTTCCCCAGTGGGCTACCCTCCCCTCCTCCTCTTCCATGATGGCGCACTCTTCATCAGACCTCAAAGAAAAATGTTCGGGGCTCTTTAACTGCTCCTTCGGGTCTTCATTTCCTTATGCAGGCTGCCATGTATGCAGAACCAACATTAAATACATGGGCGTGCTTTTTCTCCTGTTAATCTGTCTTCGTCGGTTGAAAGTTCAGACTCGGCCAGGGACCCCAAGGGGATAGAAAAAAACTCTTCCTCTCCTCCACCTGCCGAATGCACTGATCACATTTCCAACAAAGTCGCTGTCAACGTAAGAAACATCCCAACCTGTAAAGAATTCTGTGAGTTTATTTGAGCCAAACCGACAACTGCCGGAAAGCAAAATTGAGACAATGCTCCAGAAAATGGCAGTTTTGTACCTTACTTTATACATTATAATCAAAAGAGAAGACACAAGGGGGTTACATGAAATGCTCTGGTGATAGATTAGGAAGGCAGGAGAAAGCAAGGGAGGGGCGGGAGGGGACCTCTGGGATTGGATAAAAAAATGACAGACACACTTCTTTTACTAGGTGGGTATGGGACAGCTAACAGTCAACAATTAGCACAGTGACAGTAACAATGAGGGAATCTGTGGTCTCCCTCGGGTGCTATGCCTGTGCTCGAGGAGTGGGGTGGGGCGTGGGGGCAGGAAATCACTTCGACATCCCAAAGGTATGTTACAGTGGATGCAGTAAGACAACAGACAGGCTCAGCTAAGGTAAAGACTGACTTGTCAGGGGAGACGAGCCTAGGGCACGACTACCTGCCACAGGCTGCTTTTAGTTACAAGGTTTTAGTTTCGGGCCATGCAGACCCCTGAGCAAGCAGGCATAGCACACAGCCCCTTCCTTCCACATCGAAGCACACAGACCGGCTCTGGGCTTGTCCGAGCTACAGCCCAGCTTTCAGAAGGTCTGCCCGGCAAAGCGGGGGCTTATTTTCTTCAGAAAAACAACAAAGTCAGACTGCCTTCTCTGCTGGCACGAGAACAAGAGTTTGCCTGAGACTTTTATGTGAAGGTCAAACAAAACATTCTCACTAAACATGGAAAGTAAAATGCAGTCTGGCAAATAGACGTTTGAAAAGCTTTAAAGAAGGAACGGACTGGATACCGATATCACTGAAGAATGCATTTGTCTTATATCCATTTGGTGGGGAGATATAAAGACGGGAAAGTCCGAAAGGAGGTAAACAGTGATAGGCCACATTTAATACATTTTATAAAACGCTGCTGCTTACAAGGTAAGAATCAATCGTGATACAAGACATGAGGTAAAGAAAAAGAAGACTAAATAGGAGAGATGTGCTATAATGCTCCACTGCCTTACGAAGAAAATCACATTTTAAAAAAATCTCCAGGCTAACAGTTGAGCAAAGAAACCCAGTGGAGAGGACACCAACCCAACTACTCGCCCAGCGGGCCGGCCCCACGGATGGAGACTCGCGCTGCAGTCCGTCCAGATGGATGGGCAGGATCGATCCAGAGGGGGTCACTGCTCTTAATTCCATGCAGCTTTAGACCTGAGAATGGGCACCCCGCCTCCTGCTGGCTCAGTCTCACCCTTCGGGTTTCAGCTTCAATGCCATCTCCTCAGAGAGCCTTTCTTGACCTTAGTGACTCCCTCTCTCCCCCATGATTCTCTATCACGGCATCCAGTATGGAATATTATTAGTCAGCCTTCTAAAGGGAGGAGGTTCTGATACACAAGGCTGAACCCTGAAGACATTAAGCTAAGCAAAATGAGTCAGACATAAAAGGACAACTATTTTATGATTTCAATAATTATATGTGGTGCCTACAACAGCAACACTCATGAAGACAGAAAGCAGCTGGTGGTCGCCAAAGGCGGGGAAGGAAGGAGAGGGAGATGCTGTTTAATGAGGACCGAGTTTCCATTTGGGATGATGAAAACGTTCTGGCAAAGGATGGTGGTGATAACTGCACAACAGTGTGAATGTCCTAAGTGCCACTGAACTAAACACTTAACATTTGTTAAAATGGGCCCTGGCTGGTGTGGCTCAGTGGATGCAGCACCAGCCTGTGAACCAAAAGGTAGTAGGTTCAGTTCTCAGTCAGGGCACATGCCTGGGATGCAGGCCAGGTTCCCCAGGCAGGAGTATGCAAGAGGCAGCCGATTGATGTCTCTCTCGCCCATTCGTGTTTCTCTCCGTCTCTTTCTCCCTCCCCTTCCCTCTCTCTAAAAAGTAGATAAATAAAATTTTTAAAAATAATTGTTAAAATGGTAAATTTTATGTCACGTATATTTTACCACAATGAAAATAATAGCACATATATATTACAAAATCGCTACTGAGAAAGTCCTTTAGAGGACTGACCAATCCTACAGTCAATTTTAGTTTTGCTAAAGACTTAAAACGGAACACAGAAGATAAAAATATAAACTGCGTTCAAACTAACATTTCATCGTATTTTATTTTATTTTATTTTTTTTAAGGTTTGAGCTTTTTATTTTTTATTTTTTTTAATATATTTTATTGATTATACTATTACAGTTGTCCCATCTCCTCCCCCTACCCCCCTCCCTGCACACCCCTTACCCCCACACTCCCCCTCTTTAGTTCATGTCCATGGGTCAT